>CM074087.1:0-92500 GCA_037178815.1 Barbatula barbatula
AGCAGTTGGGTCAATAATGGCCGTGCCAGTCCTGTCCAATCACGTGCGGTTCACATGAGAGGGCACCGTCACAGCAGGTGAGAGCAGGGGACATCTGGGTTTAATTATATTTACCCGCATCAGCTCAGTTTTTCACATTCATCCGACAGGTAATGATAAGGTTTCTGTCAGCCCAACGTGAAGCACCCCATATGCCTCAGGCTGGCTTCACCTGATTGGTCTGGTCGTTTATGCTTTGTTTTGTAGAGTTGCACAGCCGATCAGAGTTTTCCAAAATTTCCGAGTATCAGCTGTGTTGGTACCAACTACCTTGTATTTCTCTGTGCAACACTCTCGATTGCACTCGCTTGAAACCACCGTCTCTATGTTGATTTCTGGGAATGCTCTTGGCTGATTTTCCGCACTTTTGTGGTAACTCTCTTGTGACCGGAAAATTGTCGGATAAGCCATAAAACAATTTGATTGTTGCTTTGAGCCATTACTGGTCAAGTTGTGCACTTCTGTTTTCTGTGACAGAAACCTCGCGTTATTTGCGGCACCAGCAGGTTTCCTGCCTCTCTGTGAGGGGTGTGTGGTGTTCACTTGGCTTGCCTACCTGCTAACGGCCCTTACATGTGTGTGCGTAAAGTCACGTGCGCTTTTACGATTGGGACCAGTCCCTTCCCCATAAGCTCTGCATCCCCAACAGGATGCTAAAAAAGAGCCTGCGACTTAAACGGACACCACCACGGGGAGATCTGTATGGGTCTCATGCCCGCAGTAATCCTGCCCTGCCAATCAGGGCCGTACTGGTTGGGAAACCAGGCCCGGACGTCTCCCGAAAGTGACTGTATTGTCTGTCCTTGATAATTCATGCTAATTTGTGTTATAATTCTCATGTGGACTGTATCTCTTGGTCTCCTGTATGGGAAACTTTCTGCTCCTTGGTACGGACGTGCTGAATTGTTCTGAGGTATATATTTAAAGCCTGAAATCACCACGCTGCTGTGTCTGATTTTTAAATGTGGTGCGGTAGTCTCGTTCCAGACCTCACAATGAAACATCTCCATTTTTGTGTAGAATATGTTTGCATTTTTGTATTTTTTGATATTTTTAGCATTTTTTTGTGTTGTTTTGGGAACTTTTATATACAAGAATTATCATTGGGGACACAAACTTCGGTTTCTTTTTGATCTCTGAACAGAACTGGAACAAAGTAAATGAAATAGAATTAAATGGCCCTGTCAAATTCAAGGAGTCAAGGGGTAAACATGGCCTTCTTCAAGGCCTTGAACTAGAAAATAAGTGTTTCTAAACAATGTCGGTCTATGGTCAACAGCATAAATACAATATTAGTTTTTATATAAATCCAGGAAGCGAAATAGCTGGAGACTCCTTTGTCTTCAGAGAGCTAGCGTGAATGAGAGCACGCTGCAATTTCCTGGGTACGCCTGAAAAAAAAGCATGTTTTATTGATCAATGGAGGTATTTTAAAGTTTTCCAGACGACATAAATTCAGATCAAACGGACGGTATACCAGAGAAAAATATTATGTGTCCTGCAGTGTCGGGTACAAACACATTAGGATTACCCATAAATATTCGAGTGAGAAAATATTAGTAAAACGAACATCGTGAAAAGAGCTAAAGTAACGTCAGTTTCAATGTTCAGCCCGGATGACCAACGTTTGTCATTGAAGTGTTTACATGTGTTTTTGAAATATTGATCGAAAAATGTTGCTTTATAAGGAACTTTTTGGAGTCTAAAAGAGCTTAAAGTAATCCAAATTAAGACCGGTTTTCCACCTCTCATGGGTATTCGAATGCCTTTTCACCCCAAAGTTCACGAAAAAACCATTAGAACAATTTTGCGTAAAAAATAAAAGGGGTTAAATGCGAAAACTGTGAAAATTCTTAAAGTGAAAACATATGCCCAACCAACAATATTAACTCTAAACTGTCAGCTGTGAAAAAAAGCTTGAACTAAATGGACAGATGTGTACCATTAACTAATGTCAATTTTGTGTGTGTGGAAAATGTGTCGTATACACCTACTTTTCCTTCAACCCGGGTCTCCATGTGGTACTCTGAGTGGATTGAGCAGAAAACGTGGTTCATTGTACAATTTGGGTGGAAAAATACAACAAAGAACTATGTCAAGACCAAGGAGACTAGTGCTGCCTAGCGTGCAGAGATGGTTGTCAGCCAGAAAAGGTAAGTGGGTAGTTTTTTCTGAGGGTTGCACTTCGTGCATATTTGACCACGACTGTGCACCAGGTGTCTCAGGAAACATGCAATGGTAATAAAACTTTGCAATTCGGGTGTGAATACAATAGAATTGATAAAAGCATAACCATGTATGTGTGTGTGTGCGTATACACCCCCCCCCCCCCCCCCCCCCCCCCCCCCCCCCCCCCCCCCCCCCCCCCCCCCCCCCCCCCCCCCCCCCCCCCCCCCCCCCCCCCCCCCCCCCCCCCCCCCCCCCCCCCCCCCCCCCCCCCCCCCCCCCCCCTCCGTGCTCATACCCGCATCATAGTTTTCACATTCATCATACCCCTGTAGTTTCTGTCAGCCCAACGTGAAGCCACCCCATATGCCCCAGGCCAATCAGCTTGATTGGTCTGGTCAGTTATGCTTTGTTTTGTGGTTGCAATCGCCGAATCGTAGTGCTGTTCGAGTATCAGCTGTGTGTTGCGTGACCAATCTAAGGCGCTCCCCTGTAATTTCTGTGCAACACTCTCGTTGATGGGTCCTATAAGGAGGTCAGGTGTCCGTTTGGAAACAGTTGCAGGCCCATACAGGCCTCCTGTTAACATACATGGGGATGCAGAGACTAGGGAAGGCTTTGAGTTTCCTCGGCCACAACGCCCTGACTCCCAACGTAACAGACAATACGTGGGAATCCACCGCACACACACCTCCTCCAATCAGAGACCCAGAAAGGTTTCTCCCACTTTTCACGGAGGTAGACAAGATGATGTGAACTTTCCCCCACATGACACTTACCTCACAAACAGGGACAGGGACCGACAGTACAACCCTACCTCAAATAACAGAATGAGGGACACACCTGTAGGAGAAAACAGACGCCAGGTCAAACAAAATCCTGACTACACACCGGCACCACCTCAGCTCAAAACAACAATCAAATTGTTTTATGAGCTTATCCGACTGGTACACCACAAAGGAAAGGTTACCACAAAAGTGCCAGGTAATCAGCCAAAAACATTCCAAAGACTCACTGACCTCCTTATAGAGACGGTGAGACCAGCAAGTGCAAACGAGAGTGTTGCACAGAAATTACAGGGTAACGCCTTAGATTGGTCACGCAACACACAGCTGATACTCGAACAGCACTACGATTCGGCGATTGCAACTACAAAACAAAGCATAAACGACCAGACCAATCAAGCTGATTGGCCTGAGGCATATGGGGTGGCTTCACGTTGGGCTGACAGAAACTACAGGGGTATGATGAATGTGAAAACTATGATGCGGGTAGAGGCTCTAATTAAACCCAAAAATGTACCCCTGCCTACTCACGCTGCTGTGGCCGCCGGCGCCTCCTCTAATCGAACCGCCGCTTCACCCTCCGGCCCAGCCGCCATACAGGCTCTAACGCCATTGCCGCCCATTACCCCTGTTAACTCTGCTTCCGAAAAACACATGATGAATCAAAGACACATTGAAATACAAACTTCTCCTATGCTCACCGAACAGGGTAATTTGGCCACTCCTCCATGCAGAGGAGATTGGTCTTTTGAGAAGGAACTTCCTCCCCCGGGCCTGCCGGAGGCCCTTCGGCCCATACAGGCTGGAACGCCTCAACCCTCCGAGCAAAGGAAGATAAAACCTCAGCTGTCAGTCCCTCTGCTTCAGGTAGAAAAGCCAAAGGTCATTCACGGCCGTTTCCCCTTAACACAACACGCTCCACGATCGCCTCTGAGGCAGAAACGTAGAGCCCTGGGTGTCGTTAATAAGCGCCGTTACACAAGGTATCCAAGGGGCCCGAACGAGTTTTGAACCTATTTCCTCTCACATTGCTCTTCAAATTCGTGTGCCTAACCCTACACACATTTGGAATGGCCACCCACACTTCAACCTAACACCTAACATTAGTATCCTCATGTATTACACGTGAAGGCACATCCCTACCTCAAACCTAACACCTAATATTAGTAACCCTGTGCATGTTACACATGAGACCACACCCTAACCCCAGCCCTTTTCCTAACACCTACCGTCAGTAACCCTGTGCATGTCACACCTGAATGCACACAACCCTAATGCAAGAGAGCCCTATAGCATCTACCCCACTTACCTGTTTACCTGGTCCTGACAGCCATCTGCAGTGCACGCTGGACGTTGATGGACTTCTTTCACACGGCCCATGGTGCTTGACCCCTGTAACAAATATAAAAACAAACATAAATTAAAAAAAATTTTTCCACGTACCTCTAAAAACCTTTACCTCGTTTTTCGGGAATCCAATCCTGGTCTACACGCCTCTAACATATAAAGGTTCGGGTGGTTACTGAGGCACGAAGGTGGTTGGGAGGTGTACACACACATACACACACACATACATGGATATAATATACACAAACATTTTACAATTCTAATTGTTCACGGGAATTGCAGGGACATTTGGGTGCAGCGTCGTTTCCTCTTCTGGACCTTGGGTGACCGTTGGTGGTCAGTAGTACGTGGGCCAGTGCACAGCCATTTTTGGGGCCTTAGGGCCCTAGATCTTGGATTTCTTTTCCCCTAACCAAGCCCGTGCCACTACCTCTGAGCCTTTGGATAGCCCTTGGTCTGGATGGGTCTTCGTTTGTTGTGCCCATTTGACCCCTGTCACCCAAATTATTACAATAATACACGTTATCATGAACACACTCCGTACTACACATGTTGGGGAAAAGGGAAATAATTTAATAACAATTTTACATACGCACAAAAGGTGGGTAGGTCAATGGATTAAATATGTCCATTTACACATGCCCTGAATAAATAGTTCGATTTTTTCGGAAAAACGTTCCTTATGTAAGGAGTTAACCTCATTTTTGGCTCATATGTTTTCCTTTTGGAATTTTCACGTGTTTTTATAACCATTTTTAACCCCTTTTATTGTTTTACGCTCTATTCGATGGGCGTGACGTCATCCGAGGTCGATTTACACCCGTGGACAAAACCGATCTAATTTGATTACTTTAAAGCTCTTTTCAGCTAAACGATTCTCTTTAGGACACTTAAAGGGAATATTCGAGTCGGATATTTCAATTTTAAGAACTTTACTTACCTTAATAAACACTTTCAAGGACTTTTTCGTTACTTCCGGGTTTGAACGCGATGACGTCATCACTGACGTACTTACGCTCATGTTCGTTTTATAATATTTTCTCACTCTAATTTATGTTTTATCCCCTATTATCATTCTTTACCCGACTGTAGGACAATTTACTTACCTCCCTTGATCGAGTTTTGAATTTATCTCGTCTGGAAAGGCTTTAAAACTCCATTCGAAAAAACTGTTTTTTTCAGACGCTATAGGCTATATAGCGGACGCACGTTCCAGCGTGCTCTCATTCACGCTCTTCTCTGAAGACAAAGGGTCGCAGCCATTTCGCTCCTCCACTATAAAAACTAATATTGTATTTATCTGCTTGTTTTGACCATAAAGACATTGTTTAGAAACACTTATTTATCTAGTTCAAGTCAGCCTGAAGAAGGTAATAATTGTTTACCGAAACGTCGCGATTGACTTGAACAGTTTGGCCATTTAATTCTATTTCATTTACTTTTGTTCCAGTTCTGTTCAGAACAAAAGAAACCGAGTTTGGTGTGTACATATATTCTTTATTAACATAAAAGTTCCAAAACAACAAAAAAATCTAAAAATATCAAAAATACAAAAAAATACAAACATATTCTACACAAAATGGAGATGTTTCATTGTGGGTCTGGGCAGAGGACCACACCACATTTAAAAATCAGACACAACAGCGTGGCTCCTGATTTCAGACGCTTTAAATATATACCTCAGAACAATTCAGCACGTCCCCGTACCAAGGAGCAGGGTTTCCCATACAGGAGACCAAGAGATACAGCTCCACAGTCCCGTCCTGTAATAAATTATAACACAAATAGCATGAGGTATCAAGACAGGGAATTTTACGGTGTCACTTTCAGGGAGACGTCCAGGCCTGGACCCTCCCAACATACCCCTGATTGGCAGGGCAGACATTACTGCGGGCATAGAGATCCATACAGATCTCCCCGTGGTGGTGTCCGTTTGGAAACAGTTGCAGGCCCATACAGGCCTCCTGTTAACATACATGGGGATGCAGAGACTAGGGAAGGCTTTGAGTTTCCTCGGCCACAACGCCCTGACTCCCAACGTAACAGACAATACGTGGGAATCCACCGCACACACACCTCCTCCAATCAGAGACCCAGAAAGGTTTCTCCCACTTTTCACGGAGGTAGACAAGATGATGTGAACTTTCCCCCACATGACACTTACCTCACAAACAGGGACAGGGACCGACAGTACAACCCTACCTCAAATAACAGAATGAGGGACACACCTGTAGGAGAAAACAGACGCCAGGTCAAACAAAATCCTGACTACACACCGGCACCACCTCAGCTCAAAACAACAATCAAATTGTTTTATGAGCTTATCCGACTGGTACACCACAAAGGAAAGGTTACCACAAAAGTGCCAGGTAATCAGCCAAAAACATTCCAAAGACTCACTGACCTCCTTATAGAGACGGTGAGACCAGCAAGTGCAAACGAGAGTGTTGCACAGAAATTACAGGGTAACGCCTTAGATTGGTCACGCAACACACAGCTGATACTCGAACAGCACTACGATTCGGCGATTGCAACTACAAAACAAAGCATAAACGACCAGACCAATCAAGCTGATTGGCCTGAGGCATATGGGGTGGCTTCACGTTGGGCTGACAGAAACTACAGGGGTATGATGAATGTGAAAACTATGATGCGGGTAGAGGCTCTAATTAAACCCAAAAATGTACCCCTGCCTACTCACGCTGCTGTGGCCGCCGGCGCCTCCTCTAATCGAACCGCCGCTTCACCCTCCGGCCCAGCCGCCATACAGGCTCTAACGCCATTGCCGCCCATTACCCCTGTTAACTCTGCTTCCGAAAAACACATGATGAATCAAAGACACATTGAAATACAAACTTCTCCTATGCTCACCGAACAGGGTAATTTGGCCACTCCTCCATGCAGAGGAGATTGGTCTTTTGAGAAGGAACTTCCTCCCCCGGGCCTGCCGGAGGCCCTTCGGCCCATACAGGCTGGAACGCCTCAACCCTCCGAGCAAAGGAAGATAAAACCTCAGCTGTCAGTCCCTCTGCTTCAGGTAGAAAAGCCAAAGGTCATTCACGGCCGTTTCCCCTTAACACAACACGCTCCACGATCGCCTCTGAGGCAGAAACGTAGAGCCCTGGGTGTCGTTAATAAGCGCCGTTACACAAGGTATCCAAGGGGCCCGAACGAGTTTTGAACCTATTTCCTCTCACATTGCTCTTCAAATTCGTGTGCCTAACCCTACACACATTTGGAATGGCCACCCACACTTCAACCTAACACCTAACATCAGTATCCTCATGTATTACACGTGAAGGCACATCCCTACCTCAAACCTAACACCTAATATTAGTAACCCTGTGCATGTTACACATGAGACCACACCCTAACCCCAGCCCTTTTCCTAACACCTACCGTCAGTAACCCTGTGCATGTCACACCTGAATGCACACAACCCTAATGCAAGAGAGCCCTATAGCATCTACCCCACTTACCTGTTTACCTGGTCCTGACAGCCATCTGCAGTGCACGCTGGACGTTGATGGACTTCTTTCACACGGCCCATGGTGCTTGACCCCTGTAACAAATATAAAAACAAACATAAATTACAATTTTTCCACGTACCTCTAAAAACCTTTACCTCGTTTTTCGGGAATCCAATCCTGGTCTACACGCCTCTAACATATAAAGGTTCGGGTGGTTACTGAGGCACGAAGGTGGTTGGGAGGTGTATACACACATACACACACACATACATGGATATAATATACACAAACATTTTACAATTCTAATTGTTCACGGGAATTGCAGGGACATTTGGGTGCAGCGTCGTTTCCTCTTCTGGACCTTGGGTGACCGTTGGTGGTCAGTAGTACGTGGGCCAGTGCACAGCCATTTTTGGGGCCTTAGGGCCCTAGATCTTGGATTTCTTTTCCCCTAACCAAGCCCGTGCCACTACCTCTGAGCCTTTGGATAGCCCTTGGTCTGGATGGGTCTTCGTTTGTTGTGCCCATTTGACCCCTGTCACCCAAATTATTACAATAATACACGTTATCATGAACACACTCCGTACTACACATGTTGGGGAAAAGGGAAATAATTTAATAACAATTTTACATACGCACAAAAGGTGGGTAGGTCAATGGATTAAATATGTCCATTTACACATGCCCTGAATAAATAGTTCGATTTTTTCGGAAAAACGTTCCTTATGTAAGGAGTTAACCTCATTTTTGGCTCATATGTTTTCCTTTTGGAATTTTCACGTGTTTTTATAACCATTTTTAACCCCTTTTATTGTTTTACGCTCTATTCAATGGGCGTGACGTCATCCGAGGTCGATTTACACCCGTGGACAAAACCGATCTAATTTGATTACTTTAAAGCTCTTTTCAGCTAAACGATTCTCTTTAGGACACTTAAAGGGAATATTCGAGTCGGATATTTCAATTTTAAGAACTTTACTTACCTTAATAAACACTTTCAAGGACTTTTTCGTTACTTCCGGGTTTGAACGCGATGACGTCATCACTGACGTACTTACGCTCATGTTCGTTTTATAATATTTTCTCACTCTAATTTATGTTTTATCCCCTATTATCATTCTTTACCCGACTGTAGGACACTTTACTTACCTCCCTTGATCGAGTTTTGAATTTATCTCGTCTGGAAAGGCTTTAAAACTCCATTCGAAAAAACTGTTTTTTTCAGACGCTAGGCTATATAGCGGACGCACGTTCCAGCGTGCTCTCATTCACGCTCTTCTCTGAAGACAAAGGGTCGCAGCCATTTCGCTCCTCCACTATAAAAACTAATATTGTATTTATCTGCTTGTTTTGACCATAAAGACATTGTTTAGAAACACTTATTTATCTAGTTCAAGTCAGCCTGAAGAAGGTAATAATTGTTTACCGAAACGTCGCGATTGACTTGAACAGTTTGGCCATTTAATTCTATTTCATTTACTTTTGTTCCAGTTCTGTTCAGAACAAAAGAAACCGAGTTTGGTGTGTACATATATTCTTTATTAACATAAAAGTTCCAAAACAACAAAAAAAATCTAAAAATATCAAAAATACAAAAAAATACAAACATATTCTACACAAAATGGAGATGTTTCATTGTGGGTCTGGGCAGAGGACCACACCACATTTAAAAATCAGACACAACAGCGTGGCTCCTGATTTCAGACGCTTTAAATATATACCTCAGAACAATTCAGCACGTCCCCGTACCAAGGAGCAGGGTTTCCCATACAGGAGACCAAGAGATACAGCTCCACAGTCCCGTCCTGTAATAAATTATAACACAAATAGCATGAGGTATCAAGACAGGGAATTTTACGGTGTCACTTTCAGGGAGACGTCCAGGCCTGGACCCTCCCAACATACCCCTGATTGGCAGGGCAGACATTACTGCGGGCATAGAGATCCATACAGATCTCCCCGTGGTGGTGTCCGTTTGGAAACAGTTGCAGGCCCATACAGGCCTCCTGTTAACATACATGGGGATGCAGAGACTAGGGAAGGCTTTGAGTTTCCTCGGCCACAACGCCCTGACTCCCAACGTAACAGACAATACGTGGGAATCCACCGCACACACACCTCCTCCAATCAGAGACCCAGAAAGGTTTCTCCCACTTTTCACGGAGGTAGACAAGATGATGTGAACTTTCCCCCACATGACACTTACCTCACAAACAGGGACAGGGACCGACAGTACAACCCTACCTCAAATAACAGAATGAGGGACACACCTGTAGGAGAAAACAGACGCCAGGTCAAACAAAATCCTGACTACACACCGGCACCACCTCAGCTCAAAACAACAATCAAATTGTTTTATGAGCTTATCCGACTGGTACACCACAAAGGAAAGGTTACCACAAAAGTGCCAGGTAATCAGCCAAAAACATTCCAAAGACTCACTGACCTCCTTATAGAGACGGTGAGACCAGCAAGTGCAAACGAGAGTGTTGCACAGAAATTACAGGGTAACGCCTTAGATTGGTCACGCAACACACAGCTGATACTCGAACAGCACTACGATTCGGCGATTGCAACTACAAAACAAAGCATAAACGACCAGACCAATCAAGCTGATTGGCCTGAGGCATATGGGGTGGCTTCACGTTGGGCTGACAGAAACTACAGGGGTATGATGAATGTGAAAACTATGATGCGGGTAGAGGCTCTAATTAAACCCAAAAATGTACCCCTGCCTACTCACGCTGCTGTGGCCGCCGGCGCCTCCTCTAATCGAACCGCCGCTTCACCCTCCGGCCCAGCCGCCATACAGGCTCTAACGCCATTGCCGCCCATTACCCCTGTTAACTCTGCTTCCGAAAAACACATGATGAATCAAAGACACAGTGAAATACAAACTTCTCCTATGCTCACCGAACAGGGTAATTTGGCCACTCCTCCATGCAGAGGAGATTGGTCTTTTGAGAAGGAACTTCCTCCCCCGGGCCTGCCGGAGGCCCTTCGGCCCATACAGGCTGGAACGCCTCAACCCTCCGAGCAAAGGAAGATAAAACCTCAGCTGTCAGTCCCTCTGCTTCAGGTAGAAAAGCCAAAGGTCATTCACGGCCGTTTCCCCTTAACACAACACGCTCCACGATCGCCTCTGAGGCAGAAACGTAGAGCCCTGGGTGTCGTTAATAAGCGCCGTTACACAAGGTATCCAAGGGGCCCGAACGAGTTTTGAACCTATTTCCTCTCACATTGCTCTTCAAATTCGTGTGCCTAACCCTACACACATTTGGAATGGCCACCCACACTTCAACCTAACACCTAACATCAGTATCCTCATGTATTACACGTGAAGGCACATCCCTACCTCAAACCTAACACCTAATATTAGTAACCCTGTGCATGTTACACATGAGACCACACCCTAACCCCAGCCCTTTTCCTAACACCTACCGTCAGTAACCCTGTGCATGTCACACCTGAATGCACACAACCCTAATGCAAGAGAGCCCTATAGCATCTACCCCACTTACCTGTTTACCTGGTCCTGACAGCCATCTGCAGTGCACGCTGGACGTTGATGGACTTCTTTCACACGGCCCATGGTGCTTGACCCCTGTAACAAATATAAAAACAAACATAAATTACAATTTTTCCACGTACCTCTAAAAACCTTTACCTCGTTTTTCGGGAATCCAATCCTGGTCTACACGCCTCTAACATATAAAGGTTCGGGTGGTTACTGAGGCACGAAGGTGGTTGGGAGGTGTATACACACATACACACACACATACATGGATATAATATACACAAACATTTTACAATTCTAATTGTTCACGGGAATTGCAGGGACATTTGGGTGCAGCGTCGTTTCCTCTTCTGGACCTTGGGTGACCGTTGGTGGTCAGTAGTACGTGGGCCAGTGCACAGCCATTTTTGGGGCCTTAGGGCCCTAGATCTTGGATTTCTTTTCCCCTAACCAAGCCCGTGCCACTACCTCTGAGCCTTTGGATAGCCCTTGGTCTGGATGGGTCTTCGTTTGTTGTGCCCATTTGACCCCTGTCACCCAAATTATTACAATAATACACGTTATCATGAACACACTCCGTACTACACATGTTGGGGAAAAGGGAAATAATTTAATAACAATTTTACATACGCACAAAAGGTGGGTAGGTCAATGGATTAAATATGTCCATTTACACATGCCCTGAATAAATAGTTCGATTTTTTCGGAAAAACGTTCCTTGTGTAAGGAGTTAACCTCATTTTTGGCTCATATGTTTTCCTTTTGGAATTTTCACGTGTTTTTATAACCATTTTTAACCCCTTTTATTGTTTTACGCTCTATTCAATGGGCGTGACGTCATCCGAGGTCGATTTACACCCGTGGACAAAACCGATCTAATTTGATTACTTTAAAGCTCTTTTCAGCTAAACGATTCTCTTTAGGACACTTAAAGGGAATATTCGAGTCGGATATTTCAATTTTAAGAACTTTACTTACCTTAATAAACACTTTCAAGGACTTTTTCGTTACTTCCGGGTTTGAACGCGATGACGTCATCACTGACGTACTTACGCTCATGTTCGTTTTATAATATTTTCTCACTCTAATTTATGTTTTATCCCCTATTATCATTCTTTACCCGACTGTAGGACACTTTACTTACCTCCCTTGATCGAGTTTTGAATTTATCTCGTCTGGAAAGGCTTTAAAACTCCATTCGAAAAAACTGTTTTTTTCAGACGCTAGGCTATATAGCGGACGCACGTTCCAGCGTGCTCTCATTCACGCTCTTCTCTGAAGACAAAGGGTCGCAGCCATTTCGCTCCTCCACTATAAAAACTAATATTGTATTTATCTGCTTGTTTTGACCATAAAGACATTGTTTAGAAACACTTATTTATCTAGTTCAAGTCAGCCTGAAGAAGGTAATAATTGTTTACCGAAACGTCGCGATTGACTTGAACAGTTTGGCCATTTAATTCTATTTCATTTACTTTTGTTCCAGTTCTGTTCAGAACAAAAGAAACCGAGTTTGGTGTGTACATATATTCTTTATTAACATAAAAGTTCCAAAACAACAAAAAAAATCTAAAAATATCAAAAATACAAAAAAATACAAACATATTCTACACAAAATGGAGATGTTTCATTGTGGGTCTGGGCAGAGGACCACACCACATTTAAAAATCAGACACAACAGCGTGGCTCCTGATTTCAGACGCTTTAAATATATACCTCAGAACAATTCAGCACGTCCCCGTACCAAGGAGCAGGGTTTCCCATACAGGAGACCAAGAGATACAGCTCCACAGTCCCGTCCTGTAATAAATTATAACACAAATAGCATGAGGTATCAAGACAGGGAATTTTACGGTGTCACTTTCAGGGAGACGTCCAGGCCTGGACCCTCCCAACATACCCCTGATTGGCAGGGCAGACATTACTGCGGGCATAGAGATCCATACAGATCTCCCCGTGGTGGTGTCCGTTTGGAAACAGTTGCAGGCCCATACAGGCCTCCTGTTAACATACATGGGGATGCAGAGACTAGGGAAGGCTTTGAGTTTCCTCGGCCACAACGCCCTGACTCCCAACGTAACAGACAATACGTGGGAATCCACCGCACACACACCTCCTCCAATCAGAGACCCAGAAAGGTTTCTCCCACTTTTCACGGAGGTAGACAAGATGATGTGAACTTTCCCCCACATGACACTTACCTCACAAACAGGGACAGGGACCGACAGTACAACCCTACCTCAAATAACAGAATGAGGGACACACCTGTAGGAGAAAACAGACGCCAGGTCAAACAAAATCCTGACTACACACCGGCACCACCTCAGCTCAAAACAACAATCAAATTGTTTTATGAGCTTATCCGACTGGTACACCACAAAGGAAAGGTTACCACAAAAGTGCCAGGTAATCAGCCAAAAACATTCCAAAGACTCACTGACCTCCTTATAGAGACGGTGAGACCAGCAAGTGCAAACGAGAGTGTTGCACAGAAATTACAGGGTAACGCCTTAGATTGGTCACGCAACACACAGCTGATACTCGAACAGCACTACGATTCGGCGATTGCAACTACAAAACAAAGCATAAACGACCAGACCAATCAAGCTGATTGGCCTGAGGCATATGGGGTGGCTTCACGTTGGGCTGACAGAAACTACAGGGGTATGATGAATGTGAAAACTATGATGCGGGTAGAGGCTCTAATTAAACCCAAAAATGTACCCCTGCCTACTCACGCTGCTGTGGCCGCCGGCGCCTCCTCTAATCGAACCGCCGCTTCACCCTCCGGCCCAGCCGCCATACAGGCTCTAACGCCATTGCCGCCCATTACCCCTGTTAACTCTGCTTCCGAAAAACACATGATGAATCAAAGACACAGTGAAATACAAACTTCTCCTATGCTCACCGAACAGGGTAATTTGGCCACTCCTCCATGCAGAGGAGATTGGTCTTTTGAGAAGGAACTTCCTCCCCCGGGCCTGCCGGAGGCCCTTCGGCCCATACAGGCTGGAACGCCTCAACCCTCCGAGCAAAGGAAGATAAAACCTCAGCTGTCAGTCCCTCTGCTTCAGGTAGAAAAGCCAAAGGTCATTCACGGCCGTTTCCCCTTAACACAACACGCTCCACGATCGCCTCTGAGGCAGAAACGTAGAGCCCTGGGTGTCGTTAATAAGCGCCGTTACACAAGGTATCCAAGGGGCCCGAACGAGTTTTGAACCTATTTCCTCTCACATTGCTCTTCAAATTCGTGTGCCTAACCCTACACACATTTGGAATGGCCACCCACACTTCAACCTAACACCTAACATCAGTATCCTCATGTATTACACGTGAAGGCACATCCCTACCTCAAACCTAACACCTAATATTAGTAACCCTGTGCATGTTACACATGAGACCACACCCTAACCCCAGCCCTTTTCCTAACACCTACCGTCAGTAACCCTGTGCATGTCACACCTGAATGCACACAACCCTAATGCAAGAGAGCCCTATAGCATCTACCCCACTTACCTGTTTACCTGGTCCTGACAGCCATCTGCAGTGCACGCTGGACGTTGATGGACTTCTTTCACACGGCCCATGGTGCTTGACCCCTGTAACAAATATAAAAACAAACATAAATTACAATTTTTCCACGTACCTCTAAAAACCTTTACCTCGTTTTTCGGGAATCCAATCCTGGTCTACACGCCTCTAACATATAAAGGTTCGGGTGGTTACTGAGGCACGAAGGTGGTTGGGAGGTGTATACACACATACACACACACATACATGGATATAATATACACAAACATTTTACAATTCTAATTGTTCACGGGAATTGCAGGGACATTTGGGTGCAGCGTCGTTTCCTCTTCTGGACCTTGGGTGACCGTTGGTGGTCAGTAGTACGTGGGCCAGTGCACAGCCATTTTTGGGGCCTTAGGGCCCTAGATCTTGGATTTCTTTTCCCCTAACCAAGCCCGTGCCACTACCTCTGAGCCTTTGGATAGCCCTTGGTCTGGATGGGTCTTCGTTTGTTGTGCCCATTTGACCCCTGTCACCCAAATTATTACAATAATACACGTTATCATGAACACACTCCGTACTACACATGTTGGGGAAAAGGGAAATAATTTAATAACAATTTTACATACGCACAAAAGGTGGGTAGGTCAATGGATTAAATATGTCCATTTACACATGCCCTGAATAAATAGTTCGATTTTTTCGGAAAAACGTTCCTTGTGTAAGGAGTTAACCTCATTTTTGGCTCATATGTTTTCCTTTTGGAATTTTCACGTGTTTTTATAACCATTTTTAACCCCTTTTATTGTTTTACGCTCTATTCAATGGGCGTGACGTCATCCGAGGTCGATTTACACCCGTGGACAAAACCGATCTAATTTGATTACTTTAAAGCTCTTTTCAGCTAAACGATTCTCTTTAGGACACTTAAAGGGAATATTCGAGTCGGATATTTCAATTTTAAGAACTTTACTTACCTTAATAAACACTTTCAAGGACTTTTTCGTTACTTCCGGGTTTGAACGCGATGACGTCATCACTGACGTACTTACGCTCATGTTCGTTTTATAATATTTTCTCACTCTAATTTATGTTTTATCCCCTATTATCATTCTTTACCCGACTGTAGGACACTTTACTTACCTCCCTTGATCGAGTTTTGAATTTATCTCGTCTGGAAAGGCTTTAAAACTCCATTCGAAAAAACTGTTTTTTTCAGACGCTAGGCTATATAGCGGACGCACGTTCCAGCGTGCTCTCATTCACGCTCTTCTCTGAAGACAAAGGGTCGCAGCCATTTCGCTCCTCCACTATAAAAACTAATATTGTATTTATCTGCTTGTTTTGACCATAAAGACATTGTTTAGAAACACTTATTTATCTAGTTCAAGTCAGCCTGAAGAAGGTAATAATTGTTTACCGAAACGTCGCGATTGACTTGAACAGTTTGGCCATTTAATTCTATTTCATTTACTTTTGTTCCAGTTCTGTTCAGAACAAAAGAAACCGAGTTTGGTGTGTACATATATTCTTTATTAACATAAAAGTTCCAAAACAACAAAAAAAATCTAAAAATATCAAAAATACAAAAAAATACAAACATATTCTACACAAAATGGAGATGTTTCATTGTGGGTCTGGGCAGAGGACCACACCACATTTAAAAATCAGACACAACAGCGTGGCTCCTGATTTCAGACGCTTTAAATATATACCTCAGAACAATTCAGCACGTCCCCGTACCAAGGAGCAGGGTTTCCCATACAGGAGACCAAGAGATACAGCTCCACAGTCCCGTCCTGTAATAAATTATAACACAAATAGCATGAGGTATCAAGACAGGGAATTTTACGGTGTCACTTTCAGGGAGACGTCCAGGCCTGGACCCTCCCAACATACCCCTGATTGGCAGGGCAGACATTACTGCGGGCATAGAGATCCATACAGATCTCCCCGTGGTGGTGTCCGTTTGGAAACAGTTGCAGGCCCATACAGGCCTCCTGTTAACATACATGGGGATGCAGAGACTAGGGAAGGCTTTGAGTTTCCTCGGCCACAACGCCCTGACTCCCAACGTAACAGACAATACGTGGGAATCCACCGCACACACACCTCCTCCAATCAGAGACCCAGAAAGGTTTCTCCCACTTTTCACGGAGGTAGACAAGATGATGTGAACTTTCCCCCACATGACACTTACCTCACAAACAGGGACAGGGACCGACAGTACAACCCTACCTCAAATAACAGAATGAGGGACACACCTGTAGGAGAAAACAGACGCCAGGTCAAACAAAATCCTGACTACACACCGGCACCACCTCAGCTCAAAACAACAATCAAATTGTTTTATGAGCTTATCCGACTGGTACACCACAAAGGAAAGGTTACCACAAAAGTGCCAGGTAATCAGCCAAAAACATTCCAAAGACTCACTGACCTCCTTATAGAGACGGTGAGACCAGCAAGTGCAAACGAGAGTGTTGCACAGAAATTACAGGGTAACGCCTTAGATTGGTCACGCAACACACAGCTGATACTCGAACAGCACTACGATTCGGCGATTGCAACTACAAAACAAAGCATAAACGACCAGACCAATCAAGCTGATTGGCCTGAGGCATATGGGGTGGCTTCACGTTGGGCTGACAGAAACTACAGGGGTATGATGAATGTGAAAACTATGATGCGGGTAGAGGCTCTAATTAAACCCAAAAATGTACCCCTGCCTACTCACGCTGCTGTGGCCGCCGGCGCCTCCTCTAATCGAACCGCCGCTTCACCCTCCGGCCCAGCCGCCATACAGGCTCTAACGCCATTGCCGCCCATTACCCCTGTTAACTCTGCTTCCGAAAAACACATGATGAATCAAAGACACAGTGAAATACAAACTTCTCCTATGCTCACCGAACAGGGTAATTTGGCCACTCCTCCATGCAGAGGAGATTGGTCTTTTGAGAAGGAACTTCCTCCCCCGGGCCTGCCGGAGGCCCTTCGGCCCATACAGGCTGGAACGCCTCAACCCTCCGAGCAAAGGAAGATAAAACCTCAGCTGTCAGTCCCTCTGCTTCAGGTAGAAAAGCCAAAGGTCATTCACGGCCGTTTCCCCTTAACACAACACGCTCCACGATCGCCTCTGAGGCAGAAACGTAGAGCCCTGGGTGTCGTTAATAAGCGCCGTTACACAAGGTATCCAAGGGGCCCGAACGAGTTTTGAACCTATTTCCTCTCACATTGCTCTTCAAATTCGTGTGCCTAACCCTACACACATTTGGAATGGCCACCCACACTTCAACCTAACACCTAACATCAGTATCCTCATGTATTACACGTGAAGGCACATCCCTACCTCAAACCTAACACCTAATATTAGTAACCCTGTGCATGTTACACATGAGACCACACCCTAACCCCAGCCCTTTTCCTAACACCTACCGTCAGTAACCCTGTGCATGTCACACCTGAATGCACACAACCCTAATGCAAGAGAGCCCTATAGCATCTACCCCACTTACCTGTTTACCTGGTCCTGACAGCCATCTGCAGTGCACGCTGGACGTTGATGGACTTCTTTCACACGGCCCATGGTGCTTGACCCCTGTAACAAATATAAAAACAAACATAAATTACAATTTTTCCACGTACCTCTAAAAACCTTTACCTCGTTTTTCGGGAATCCAATCCTGGTCTACACGCCTCTAACATATAAAGGTTCGGGTGGTTACTGAGGCACGAAGGTGGTTGGGAGGTGTATACACACATACACACACACATACATGGATATAATATACACAAACATTTTACAATTCTAATTGTTCACGGGAATTGCAGGGACATTTGGGTGCAGCGTCGTTTCCTCTTCTGGACCTTGGGTGACCGTTGGTGGTCAGTAGTACGTGGGCCAGTGCACAGCCATTTTTGGGGCCTTAGGGCCCTAGATCTTGGATTTCTTTTCCCCTAACCAAGCCCGTGCCACTACCTCTGAGCCTTTGGATAGCCCTTGGTCTGGATGGGTCTTCGTTTGTTGTGCCCATTTGACCCCTGTCACCCAAATTATTACAATAATACACGTTATCATGAACACACTCCGTACTACACATGTTGGGGAAAAGGGAAATAATTTAATAACAATTTTACATACGCACAAAAGGTGGGTAGGTCAATGGATTAAATATGTCCATTTACACATGCCCTGAATAAATAGTTCGATTTTTTTCGGAAAAACGTTCCTTATGTAAGGAGTTAACCTCATTTTTGGCTCATATGTTTTCCTTTTGGAATTTTCACGTGTTTTTATAACCATTTTTAACCCCTTTTATTGTTTTACGCTCTATTCAATGGGCGTGACGTCATCCGAGGTCGATTTACACCCGTGGACAAAACCGATCTAATTTGATTACTTTAAAGCTCTTTTCAGCTAAACGATTCTCTTTAGGACACTTAAAGGGAATATTCGAGTCGGATATTTCAATTTTAAGAACTTTACTTACCTTAATAAACACTTTCAAGGACTTTTTCGTTACTTCCGGGTTTGAACGCGATGACGTCATCACTGACGTACTTACGCTCATGTTCGTTTTATAATATTTTCTCACTCTAATTTATGTTTTATCCCCTATTATCATTCTTTACCCGACTGTAGGACACTTTACTTACCTCCCTTGATCGAGTTTTGAATTTATCTCGTCTGGAAAGGCTTTAAAACTCCATTCGAAAAAACTGTTTTTTTCAGACGCTAGGCTATATAGCGGACGCACGTTCCAGCGTGCTCTCATTCACGCTCTTCTCTGAAGACAAAGGGTCGCAGCCATTTCGCTCCTCCACTATAAAAACTAATATTGTATTTATCTGCTTGTTTTGACCATAAAGACATTGTTTAGAAACACTTATTTATCTAGTTCAAGTCAGCCTGAAGAAGGTAATAATTGTTTACCGAAACGTCGCGATTGACTTGAACAGTTTGGCCATTTAATTCTATTTCATTTACTTTTGTTCCAGTTCTGTTCAGAACAAAAGAAACCGAGTTTGGTGTGTACATATATTCTTTATTAACATAAAAGTTCCAAAACAACAAAAAAAATCTAAAAATATCAAAAATACAAAAAAATACAAACATATTCTACACAAAATGGAGATGTTTCATTGTGGGTCTGGGCAGAGGACCACACCACATTTAAAAATCAGACACAACAGCGTGGCTCCTGATTTCAGACGCTTTAAATATATACCTCAGAACAATTCAGCACGTCCCCGTACCAAGGAGCAGGGTTTCCCATACAGGAGACCAAGAGATACAGCTCCACAGTCCCGTCCTGTAATAAATTATAACACAAATAGCATGAGGTATCAAGACAGGGAATTTTACGGTGTCACTTTCAGGGAGACGTCCAGGCCTGGACCCTCCCAACATACCCCTGATTGGCAGGGCAGACATTACTGCGGGCATAGAGATCCATACAGATCTCCCCGTGGTGGTGTCCGTTTGGAAACAGTTGCAGGCCCATACAGGCCTCCTGTTAACATACATGGGGATGCAGAGACTAGGGAAGGCTTTGAGTTTCCTCGGCCACAACGCCCTGACTCCCAACGTAACAGACAATACGTGGGAATCCACCGCACACACACCTCCTCCAATCAGAGACCCAGAAAGGTTTCTCCCACTTTTCACGGAGGTAGACAAGATGATGTGAACTTTCCCCCACATGACACTTACCTCACAAACAGGGACAGGGACCGACAGTACAACCCTACCTCAAATAACAGAATGAGGGACACACCTGTAGGAGAAAACAGACGCCAGGTCAAACAAAATCCTGACTACACACCGGCACCACCTCAGCTCAAAACAACAATCAAATTGTTTTATGAGCTTATCCGACTGGTACACCACAAAGGAAAGGTTACCACAAAAGTGCCAGGTAATCAGCCAAAAACATTCCAAAGACTCACTGACCTCCTTATAGAGACGGTGAGACCAGCAAGTGCAAACGAGAGTGTTGCACAGAAATTACAGGGTAACGCCTTAGATTGGTCACGCAACACACAGCTGATACTCGAACAGCACTACGATTCGGCGATTGCAACTACAAAACAAAGCATAAACGACCAGACCAATCAAGCTGATTGGCCTGAGGCATATGGGGTGGCTTCACGTTGGGCTGACAGAAACTACAGGGGTATGATGAATGTGAAAACTATGATGCGGGTAGAGGCTCTAATTAAACCCAAAAATGTACCCCTGCCTACTCACGCTGCTGTGGCCGCCGGCGCCTCCTCTAATCGAACCGCCGCTTCACCCTCCGGCCCAGCCGCCATACAGGCTCTAACGCCATTGCCGCCCATTACCCCTGTTAACTCTGCTTCCGAAAAACACATGATGAATCAAAGACACATTGAAATACAAACTTCTCCTATGCTCACCGAACAGGGTAATTTGGCCACTCCTCCATGCAGAGGAGATTGGTCTTTTGAGAAGGAACTTCCTCCCCCGGGCCTGCCGGAGGCCCTTCGGCCCATACAGGCTGGAACGCCTCAACCCTCCGAGCAAAGGAAGATAAAACCTCAGCTGTCAGTCCCTCTGCTTCAGGTAGAAAAGCCAAAGGTCATTCACGGCCGTTTCCCCTTAACACAACACGCTCCACGATCGCCTCTGAGGCAGAAACGTAGAGCCCTGGGTGTCGTTAATAAGCGCCGTTACACAAGGTATCCAAGGGGCCCGAACGAGTTTTGAACCTATTTCCTCTCACATTGCTCTTCAAATTCGTGTGCCTAACCCTACACACACTTGGAATGGCCACCCACACTTCAACCTAACACCTAACATCAGTATCCCCTCATGTATTACACGTGAGGGCACATCCCTACCTCAAACCTAACACCTAATATTAGTAACCCTGTGCATGTTACACATGAGACCACACCCTAACCCCAGCCCTTTTCCTAACACCTACCGTCAGTAACCCTGGGCATGTCACACCTGAGTGCACATAACCCTAATGCAAGAGAGCCCTATAGCATCTACCCCACTTACCTGTTTACCTGGTCCTGACAGCCATCTGCAGTGCACGCTGGACGTTGATGGACTTCTTTCACACGGCCCATGGTGCTTGACCCCTGTAACAAATATAAAAACAAACATAAATTACAATTTTTCCACGTACCTCTAAAAACCTTTACCTCGTTTTTCGGGAATCCAATCCTGGTCTACACGCCTCTAACATATAAAGGTTCGGGTGGTTACTGAGGCACGAAGGTGGTTGGGAGGTGTATACACACATACACACACACATACATGGATATAATATACACAAACATTTTACAATTCTAATTGTTCACGGGAATTGCAGGGACATTTGGGTGCAGCGTCGTTTCCTCTTCTGGACCTTGGGTGACCGTTGGTGGTCAGTAGTACGTGGGCCAGTGCACAGCCATTTTTGGGGCCTTAGGGCCCTAGATCTTGGATTTCTTTTCCCCTAACCAAGCCCGTGCCACTACCTCTGAGCCTTTGGATAGCCCTTGGTCTGGATGGGTCTTCGTTTGTTGTGCCCATTTGACCCCTGTCACCCAAATTATTACAATAATACACGTTATCATGAACACACTCCGTACTACACAGGTTGGGGAAAAGGGAAATAATTTAATAACAATTTTACATACGCACAAAAGGTGGGTAGGTCAATGGATTAAATATGTCCATTTACACATGCCCTGAATAAATAGTTCGATTTTTTCGGAAAAACGTTCCTTATGTAAGGAGTTAACCTCATTTTTGGCTCATATGTTTTCCTTTTGGAATTTTCACGCGTTTTTATAACCATTTTTAACCCCTTTTATTGTTTTACGCTCTATTCGATGGGCGTGACGTCATCCGAGGTCGATTTACACCCGTGGACAAAACCGATCTAATTTGATTACTTTAAAGCTCTTTTCAGCTAAACGATTCTCTTTAGGACACTTAAAGGGAATATTCGAGTCGGATATTTCAATTTTAAGAACTTTACTTACCTTAATAAACACTTTCAATGACTTTTTCGTTACTTCCGGGTTTGAACGCGATGACGTCATCACTGACGTACTTACGCTCATGTTCGTTTTATAATATTTTCTCACTCTAATTTATGTTTTATCCCCTATTATCATTCTTTACCCGACTGTAGGACACTTTACTTACCTCCCTTGATCGAGTTTTGAATTTATCTCGTCTGGAAAGGCTTTAAAACTCCATTCGAAAAAACTGTTTTTTTCAGACGCTAGGCTATATAGCGGACGCACGTTCCAGCGTGCTCTCATTCACGCTCTTCTCTGAAGACAAAGGGTCGCAGCCATTTCGCTCCTCCACTATAAAAACTAATATTGTATTTATCTGCTTGTTTTGACCATAAAGACATTGTTTAGAAACACTTATTTATCTAGTTCAAGTCAGCCTGAAGAAGGTAATAATTGTTTACCGAAACGTCGCGATTGACTTGAACAGTTTGGCCATTTAATTCTATTTCATTTACTTTTGTTCCAGTTCTGTTCAGAACAAAAGAAACCGAGTTTGGTGTGTACATATATTCTTTATTAACATAAAAGTTCCAAAACAACAAAAAAAATCTAAAAATATCAAAAATACAAAAAAATACAAACATATTCTACACAAAATGGAGATGTTTCATTGTGGGTCTGGGCAGAGGACCACACCACATTTAAAAATCAGACACAACAGCGTGGCTCCTGATTTCAGACGCTTTAAATATATACCTCAGAACAATTCAGCACGTCCCCGTACCCAGGAGCAGGGTTTCCCATACAGGAGACCAAGAGATACAGCTCCACAGTCCCGTCCTGTAATAAATTATAACAAAAATAGCATGAGGTATCAAGACAGGGAATTTTACGGTGTCACTTTCAGGGAGACGTCCAGGCCTGGACCCTCCCAACATACCCCTGATTGGCAGGGCAGACATTACTGCGGGCATAGAGATCCATACAGATCTCCCCGTGGTGGTGTCCGTTTGGAAACAGTTGCAGGCCCATACAGGCCTCCTGTTAACATACATGGGGATGCAGAGACTAGGGAAGGCTTTGAGTTTCCTCGGCCACAACGCCCTGACTCCCAACGTAACAGACAATACGTGGGAATCCACCGCACACACACCTCCTCCAATCAGAGACCCAGAAAGGTTTCTCCCACTTTTCACGGAGGTAGACAAGATGATGTGAACTTTCCCCCACATGACACTTACCTCACAAACAGGGACAGGGACCGACAGTACAACCCTACCTCAAATAACAGAATGAGGGACACACCTGTAGGAGAAAACAGACGCCAGGTCAAACAAAATCCTGACTACACACCGGCACCACCTCAGCTCAAAACAACAATCAAATTGTTTTATGAGCTTATCCGACTGGTACACCACAAAGGAAAGGTTACCACAAAAGTGCCAGGTAATCAGCCAAAAACATTCCAAAGACTCACTGACCTCCTTATAGAGACGGTGAGACCAGCGAGTGCAAACGAGAGTGTTGCACAGAAATTACAGGGTAACGCCTTAGATTGGTCACGCAACACACAGCTGATACTCGAACAGCACTACGATTCGGCGATTGCAACCACAAAACAAAGCATAAACGACCAGACCAATCAAGCTGATTGGCCTGAGGCATATGGGGTGGCTTCACGTTGGGCTGACAGAAACTACAGGGGTATGATGAATGTGAAAACTATGATGCGGGTAGAGGCTCTAATTAAACCCAAAAATGTACCCCTGCCTACTCACGCTGCTGTGGCCGCCGGCGCCTCCTCTAATCGAACCGCCGCTTCACCCTCCGGCCCAGCCGCCATACAGGCTCTAACGCCATTGCCGCCCATTACCCCTGTTAACTCTGCTTCTGAAAAACACATGATGAATCAAAGACACATTGAAATACAAACTTCTCCTATGCTCACCGAACAGGGTAATTTGGCCACTCCTCCATGCAGAGGAGATTGGTCTTTTGAGAAGGAACTTCCTCCCCCGGGCCTGCCGGAGGCCCTTCGGCCCATACAGGCTGGAACGCCTCAACCCTCCGAGCAAAGGAAGATAAAAGCTCAGCTGTCAGTCCCTCTGCTTCAGGTAGAAAAGCCAAAGGTCATTCACGGCCGTTTCCCCTTAACACAACACGCTCCACGATCG
The DNA here is from genome assembly GCA_037178815.1 of Barbatula barbatula. Classification (NCBI taxonomy): domain Eukaryota; kingdom Metazoa; phylum Chordata; class Actinopteri; order Cypriniformes; family Nemacheilidae; genus Barbatula; species Barbatula barbatula. Next base: position 24,998 of record CM074087.1, read on the forward strand.
CCTCTGAGGCAGAAACGTAGAGCCCTGGGTGTCGTTAATAAGCGCCGTTACACAAGGTATCCAAGGGGCCCGAACGAGTTTTGAACCTATTTCCTCTCACATTGCTCTTCAAATTCGTGTGCCTAACCCTACACACACTTGGAATGGCCACCCACACTTCAACCTAACACCTAACATCAGTATCCCCTCATGTATTACACGTGAGGGCACATCCCTACCTCAAACCTAACACCTAATATTAGTAACCCTGTGCATGTTACACATGAGACCACACCCTAACCCCAGCCCTTTTCCTAACACCTACCGTCAGTAACCCTGGGCATGTCACACCTGAGTGCACATAACCCTAATGCAAGAGAGCCCTATAGCATCTACCCCACTTACCTGTTTACCTGGTCCTGACAGCCATCTGCAGTGCACGCTGGACGTTGATGGACTTCTTTCACACGGCCCATGGTGCTTGACCCCTGTAACAAATATAAAAACAAACATAAATTACAATTTTTCCACGTACCTCTAAAAACCTTTACCTCGTTTTTCGGGAATCCAATCCTGGTCTACACGCCTCTAACATATAAAGGTTCGGGTGGTTACTGAGGCACGAAGGTGGTTGGGAGGTGTATACACACATACACACACACATACATGGATATAATATACACAAACATTTTACAATTCTAATTGTTCACGGGAATTGCAGGGACATTTGGGTGCAGCGTCGTTTCCTCTTCTGGACCTTGGGTGACCGTTGGTGGTCAGTAGTACGTGGGCCAGTGCACAGCCATTTTTGGGGCCTTAGGGCCCTAGATCTTGGATTTCTTTTCCCCTAACCAAGCCCGTGCCACTACCTCTGAGCCTTTGGATAGCCCTTGGTCTGGATGGGTCTTCGTTTGTTGTGCCCATTTGACCCCTGTCACCCAAATTATTACAATAATACACGTTATCATGAACACACTCCGTACTACACAGGTTGGGGAAAAGGGAAATAATTTAATAACAATTTTACATACGCACAAAAGGTGGGTAGGTCAATGGATTAAATATGTCCATTTACACATGCCCTGAATAAATAGTTCGATTTTTTCGGAAAAACGTTCCTTATGTAAGGAGTTAACCTCATTTTTGGCTCATATGTTTTCCTTTTGGAATTTTCACGCGTTTTTATAACCATTTTTAACCCCTTTTATTGTTTTACGCTCTATTCGATGGGCGTGACGTCATCCGAGGTCGATTTACACCCGTGGACAAAACCGATCTAATTTGATTACTTTAAAGCTCTTTTCAGCTAAACGATTCTCTTTAGGACACTTAAAGGGAATATTCGAGTCGGATATTTCAATTTTAAGAACTTTACTTACCTTAATAAACACTTTCAATGACTTTTTCGTTACTTCCGGGTTTGAACGCGATGACGTCATCACTGACGTACTTACGCTCATGTTCGTTTTATAATATTTTCTCACTCTAATTTATGTTTTATCCCCTATTATCATTCTTTACCCGACTGTAGGACACTTTACTTACCTCCCTTGATCGAGTTTTGAATTTATCTCGTCTGGAAAGGCTTTAAAACTCCATTCGAAAAAACTGTTTTTTTCAGACGCTAGGCTATATAGCGGACGCACGTTCCAGCGTGCTCTCATTCACGCTCTTCTCTGAAGACAAAGGGTCGCAGCCATTTCGCTCCTCCACTATAAAAACTAATATTGTATTTATCTGCTTGTTTTGACCATAAAGACATTGTTTAGAAACACTTATTTATCTAGTTCAAGTCAGCCTGAAGAAGGTAATAATTGTTTACCGAAACGTCGCGATTGACTTGAACAGTTTGGCCATTTAATTCTATTTCATTTACTTTTGTTCCAGTTCTGTTCAGAACAAAAGAAACCGAGTTTGGTGTGTACATATATTCTTTATTAACATAAAAGTTCCAAAACAACAAAAAAATCTAAAAATATCAAAAATACAAAAAAATACAAACATATTCTACACAAAATGGAGATGTTTCATTGTGGGTCTGGGCAGAGGACCACACCACATTTAAAAATCAGACACAACAGCGTGGCTCCTGATTTCAGACGCTTTAAATATATACCTCAGAACAATTCAGCACGTCCCCGTACCCAGGAGCAGGGTTTCCCATACAGGAGACCAAGAGATACAGCTCCACAGTCCCGTCCTGTAATAAATTATAACAAAAATAGCATGAGGTATCAAGACAGGGAATTTTACGGTGTCACTTTCAGGGAGACGTCCAGGCCTGGACCCTCCCAACATACCCCTGATTGGCAGGGCAGACATTACTGCGGGCATAGAGATCCATACAGATCTCCCCGTGGTGGTGTCCGTTTGGAAACAGTCGCAGGCCCATACAGGCCTCCTGTTAACATACATGGGGATGCAGAGACTAGGGAAGGCTTTGAGTTTCCTCGGCCACAACGCCCTGACTCCCAACGTAACAGACAATACGTGGGAATCCACCGCACACACACCTCCTCCAATCAGAGACCCAGAAAGGTTTCTCCCACTTTTCACGGAGGTAGACAAGATGATGTGAACTTTCCCCCACATGACACTTACCTCACAAACAGGGACAGGGACCGACAGTACAACCCTACCTCAAATAACAGAATGAGGGACACACCTGTAGGAGAAAACAGACGCCAGGTCAAACAAAATCCTGACTACACACCGGCACCACCTCAGCTCAAAACAACAATCAAATTGTTTTATGAGCTTATCCGACTGGTACACCACAAAGGAAAGGTTACCACAAAAGTGCCAGGTAATCAGCCAAAAACATTCCAAAGACTCACTGACCTCCTTATAGAGACGGTGAGACCAGCGAGTGCAAACGAGAGTGTTGCACAGAAATTACAGGGTAACGCCTTAGATTGGTCACGCAACACACAGCTGATACTCGAACAGCACTACGATTCGGCGATTGCAACCACAAAACAAAGCATAAACGACCAGACCAATCAAGCTGATTGGCCTGAGGCATATGGGGTGGCTTCACGTTGGGCTGACAGAAACTACAGGGGTATGATGAATGTGAAAACTATGATGCGGGTAGAGGCTCTAATTAAACCCAAAAATGTACCCCTGCCTACTCACGCTGCTGTGGCCGCCGGCGCCTCCTCTAATCGAACCGCCGCTTCACCCTCCGGCCCAGCCGCCATACAGGCTCTAACGCCATTGCCGCCCATTACCCCTGTTAACTCTGCTTCTGAAAAACACATGATGAATCAAAGACACATTGAAATACAAACTTCTCCTATGCTCACCGAACAGGGTAATTTGGCCACTCCTCCATGCAGAGGAGATTGGTCTTTTGAGAAGGAACTTCCTCCCCCGGGCCTGCCGGAGGCCCTTCGGCCCATACAGGCTGGAACGCCTCAACCCTCCGAGCAAAGGAAGATAAAAGCTCAGCTGTCAGTCCCTCTGCTTCAGGTAGAAAAGCCAAAGGTCATTCACGGCCGTTTCCCCTTAACACAACACGCTCCACGATCGCCTCTGAGGCAGAAACGTAGAGCCCTGGGTGTCGTTAATAAGCGCCGTTACACAAGGTATCCAAGGGGCCCGAACGAGTTTTGAACCTATTTCCTCTCACATTGCTCTTCAAATTCGTGTGCCTAACCCTACACACACTTGGAATGGCCACCCACACTTCAACCTAACACCTAACATCAGTATCCCCTCATGTATTACACGTGAGGGCACATCCCTACCTCAAACCTAACACCTAATATTAGTAACCCTGTGCATGTTACACATGAGACCACACCCTAACCCCAGCCCTTTTCCTAACACCTACCGTCAGTAACCCTGGGCATGTCACACCTGAGTGCACATAACCCTAATGCAAGAGAGCCCTATAGCATCTACCCCACTTACCTGTTTACCTGGTCCTGACAGCCATCTGCAGTGCACGCTGGACGTTGATGGACTTCTTTCACACGGCCCATGGTGCTTGACCCCTGTAACAAATATAAAAACAAACATAAATTACAATTTTTCCACGTACCTCTAAAAACCTTTACCTCGTTTTTCGGGAATCCAATCCTGGTCTACACGCCTCTAACATATAAAGGTTCGGGTGGTTACTGAGGCACGAAGGTGGTTGGGAGGTGTATACACACATACACACACACATACATGGATATAATATACACAAACATTTTACAATTCTAATTGTTCACGGGAATTGCAGGGACATTTGGGTGCAGCGTCGTTTCCTCTTCTGGACCTTGGGTGACCGTTGGTGGTCAGTAGTACGTGGGCCAGTGCACAGCCATTTTTGGGGCCTTAGGGCCCTAGATCTTGGATTTCTTTTCCCCTAACCAAGCCCGTGCCACTACCTCTGAGCCTTTGGATAGCCCTTGGTCTGGATGGGTCTTCGTTTGTTGTGCCCATTTGACCCCTGTCACCCAAATTATTACAATAATACACGTTATCATGAACACACTCCGTACTACACAGGTTGGGGAAAAGGGAAATAATTTAATAACAATTTTACATACGCACAAAAGGTGGGTAGGTCAATGGATTAAATATGTCCATTTACACATGCCCTGAATAAATAGTTCGATTTTTTCGGAAAAACGTTCCTTATGTAAGGAGTTAACCTCATTTTTGGCTCATATGTTTTCCTTTTGGAATTTTCACGCGTTTTTATAACCATTTTTAACCCCTTTTATTGTTTTACGCTCTATTCGATGGGCGTGACGTCATCCGAGGTCGATTTACACCCGTGGACAAAACCGATCTAATTTGATTACTTTAAAGCTCTTTTCAGCTAAACGATTCTCTTTAGGACACTTAAAGGGAATATTCGAGTCGGATATTTCAATTTTAAGAACTTTACTTACCTTAATAAACACTTTCAATGACTTTTTCGTTACTTCCGGGTTTGAACGCGATGACGTCATCACTGACGTACTTACGCTCATGTTCGTTTTATAATATTTTCTCACTCTAATTTATGTTTTATCCCCTATTATCATTCTTTACCCGACTGTAGGACACTTTACTTACCTCCCTTGATCGAGTTTTGAATTTATCTCGTCTGGAAAGGCTTTAAAACTCCATTCGAAAAAACTGTTTTTTTCAGACGCTAGGCTATATAGCGGACGCACGTTCCAGCGTGCTCTCATTCACGCTCTTCTCTGAAGACAAAGGGTCGCAGCCATTTCGCTCCTCCACTATAAAAACTAATATTGTATTTATCTGCTTGTTTTGACCATAAAGACATTGTTTAGAAACACTTATTTATCTAGTTCAAGTCAGCCTGAAGAAGGTAATAATTGTTTACCGAAACGTCGCGATTGACTTGAACAGTTTGGCCATTTAATTCTATTTCATTTACTTTTGTTCCAGTTCTGTTCAGAACAAAAGAAACCGAGTTTGGTGTGTACATATATTCTTTATTAACATAAAAGTTCCAAAACAACAAAAAAATCTAAAAATATCAAAAATACAAAAAAATACAAACATATTCTACACAAAATGGAGATGTTTCATTGTGGGTCTGGGCAGAGGACCACACCACATTTAAAAATCAGACACAACAGCGTGGCTCCTGATTTCAGACGCTTTAAATATATACCTCAGAACAATTCAGCACGTCCCCGTACCCAGGAGCAGGGTTTCCCATACAGGAGACCAAGAGATACAGCTCCACAGTCCCGTCCTGTAATAAATTATAACAAAAATAGCATGAGGTATCAAGACAGGGAATTTTACGGTGTCACTTTCAGGGAGACGTCCAGGCCTGGACCCTCCCAACATACCCCTGATTGGCAGGGCAGACATTACTGCGGGCATAGAGATCCATACAGATCTCCCCGTGGTGGTGTCCGTTTGGAAACAGTCGCAGGCCCATACAGGCCTCCTGTTAACATACATGGGGATGCAGAGACTAGGGAAGGCTTTGAGTTTCCTCGGCCACAACGCCCTGACTCCCAACGTAACAGACAATACGTGGGAATCCACCGCACACACACCTCCTCCAATCAGAGACCCAGAAAGGTTTCTCCCACTTTTCACGGAGGTAGACAAGATGATGTGAACTTTCCCCCACATGACACTTACCTCACAAACAGGGACAGGGACCGACAGTACAACCCTACCTCAAATAACAGAATGAGGGACACACCTGTAGGAGAAAACAGACGCCAGGTCAAACAAAATCCTGACTACACACCGGCACCACCTCAGCTCAAAACAACAATCAAATTGTTTTATGAGCTTATCCGACTGGTACACCACAAAGGAAAGGTTACCACAAAAGTGCCAGGTAATCAGCCAAAAACATTCCAAAGACTCACTGACCTCCTTATAGAGACGGTGAGACCAGCGAGTGCAAACGAGAGTGTTGCACAGAAATTACAGGGTAACGCCTTAGATTGGTCACGCAACACACAGCTGATACTCGAACAGCACTACGATTCGGCGATTGCAACCACAAAACAAAGCATAAACGACCAGACCAATCAAGCTGATTGGCCTGAGGCATATGGGGTGGCTTCACGTTGGGCTGACAGAAACTACAGGGGTATGATGAATGTGAAAACTATGATGCGGGTAGAGGCTCTAATTAAACCCAAAAATGTACCCCTGCCTACTCACGCTGCTGTGGCCGCCGGCGCCTCCTCTAATCGAACCGCCGCTTCACCCTCCGGCCCAGCCGCCATACAGGCTCTAACGCCATTGCCGCCCATTACCCCTGTTAACTCTGCTTCTGAAAAACACATGATGAATCAAAGACACATTGAAATACAAACTTCTCCTATGCTCACCGAACAGGGTAATTTGGCCACTCCTCCATGCAGAGGAGATTGGTCTTTTGAGAAGGAACTTCCTCCCCCGGGCCTGCCGGAGGCCCTTCGGCCCATACAGGCTGAAACGCCTCAACCCTCCGAGCAAAGGAAGATAAAAGCTCAGCTGTCAGTCCCTCTGCTTCAGGTAGAAAAGCCAAAGGTCATTCACGGCCGTTTCCCCTTAACACAACACGCTCCACGATCGCCTCTGAGGCAGAAACGTAGAGCCCTGGGTGTCGTTAATAAGCGCCGTTACACAAGGTATCCAAGGGGCCCGAACGAGTTTTGAACCTATTTCCTCTCACATTGCTCTTCAAATTCGTGTGCCTAACCCTACACACACTTGGAATGGCCACCCACACTTCAACCTAACACCTAACATCAGTATCCCCTCATGTATTACACGTGAGGGCACATCCCTACCTCAAACCTAACACCTAATATTAGTAACCCTGTGCATGTTACACATGAGACCACACCCTAACCCCAGCCCTTTTCCTAACACCTACCGTCAGTAACCCTGGGCATGTCACACCTGAGTGCACATAACCCTAATGCAAGAGAGCCCTATAGCATCTACCCCACTTACCTGTTTACCTGGTCCTGACAGCCATCTGCAGTGCACGCTGGACGTTGATGGACTTCTTTCACACGGCCCATGGTGCTTGACCCCTGTAACAAATATAAAAACAAACATAAATTACAATTTTTCCACGTACCTCTAAAAACCTTTACCTCGTTTTTCGGGAATCCAATCCTGGTCTACACGCCTCTAACATATAAAGGTTCGGGTGGTTACTGAGGCACGAAGGTGGTTGGGAGGTGTATACACACATACACACACACATACATGGATATAATATACACAAACATTTTACAATTCTAATTGTTCACGGGAATTGCAGGGACATTTGGGTGCAGCGTCGTTTCCTCTTCTGGACCTTGGGTGACCGTTGGTGGTCAGTAGTACGTGGGCCAGTGCACAGCCATTTTTGGGGCCTTAGGGCCCTAGATCTTGGATTTCTTTTCCCCTAACCAAGCCCGTGCCACTACCTCTGAGCCTTTGGATAGCCCTTGGTCTGGATGGGTCTTCGTTTGTTGTGCCCATTTGACCCCTGTCACCCAAATTATTACAATAATACACGTTATCATGAACACACTCCGTACTACACAGGTTGGGGAAAAGGGAAATAATTTAATAACAATTTTACATACGCACAAAAGGTGGGTAGGTCAATGGATTAAATATGTCCATTTACACATGCCCTGAATAAATAGTTCGATTTTTTCGGAAAAACGTTCCTTATGTAAGGAGTTAACCTCATTTTTGGCTCATATGTTTTCCTTTTGGAATTTTCACGCGTTTTTATAACCATTTTTAACCCCTTTTATTGTTTTACGCTCTATTCGATGGGCGTGACGTCATCCGAGGTCGATTTACACCCGTGGACAAAACCGATCTAATTTGATTACTTTAAAGCTCTTTTCAGCTAAACGATTCTCTTTAGGACACTTAAAGGGAATATTCGAGTCGGATATTTCAATTTTAAGAACTTTACTTACCTTAATAAACACTTTCAATGACTTTTTCGTTACTTCCGGGTTTGAACGCGATGACGTCATCACTGACGTACTTACGCTCATGTTCGTTTTATAATATTTTCTCACTCTAATTTATGTTTTATCCCCTATTATCATTCTTTACCCGACTGTAGGACACTTTACTTACCTCCCTTGATCGAGTTTTGAATTTATCTCGTCTGGAAAGGCTTTAAAACTCCATTCGAAAAAACTGTTTTTTTCAGACGCTAGGCTATATAGCGGACGCACGTTCCAGCGTGCTCTCATTCACGCTCTTCTCTGAAGACAAAGGGTCGCAGCCATTTCGCTCCTCCACTATAAAAACTAATATTGTATTTATCTGCTTGTTTTGACCATAAAGACATTGTTTAGAAACACTTATTTATCTAGTTCAAGTCAGCCTGAAGAAGGTAATAATTGTTTACCGAAACGTCGCGATTGACTTGAACAGTTTGGCCATTTAATTCTATTTCATTTACTTTTGTTCCAGTTCTGTTCAGAACAAAAGAAACCGAGTTTGGTGTGTACATATATTCTTTATTAACATAAAAGTTCCAAAACAACAAAAAAATCTAAAAATATCAAAAATACAAAAAAATACAAACATATTCTACACAAAATGGAGATGTTTCATTGTGGGTCTGGGCAGAGGACCACACCACATTTAAAAATCAGACACAACAGCGTGGCTCCTGATTTCAGACGCTTTAAATATATACCTCAGAACAATTCAGCACGTCCCCGTACCCAGGAGCAGGGTTTCCCATACAGGAGACCAAGAGATACAGCTCCACAGTCCCGTCCTGTAATAAATTATAACAAAAATAGCATGAGGTATCAAGACAGGGAATTTTACGGTGTCACTTTCAGGGAGACGTCCAGGCCTGGACCCTCCCAACATACCCCTGATTGGCAGGGCAGACATTACTGCGGGCATAGAGATCCATACAGATCTCCCCGTGGTGGTGTCCGTTTGGAAACAGTCGCAGGCCCATACAGGCCTCCTGTTAACATACATGGGGATGCAGAGACTAGGGAAGGCTTTGAGTTTCCTCGGCCACAACGCCCTGACTCCCAACGTAACAGACAATACGTGGGAATCCACCGCACACACACCTCCTCCAATCAGAGACCCAGAAAGGTTTCTCCCACTTTTCACGGAGGTAGACAAGATGATGTGAACTTTCCCCCACATGACACTTACCTCACAAACAGGGACAGGGACCGACAGTACAACCCTACCTCAAATAACAGAATGAGGGACACACCTGTAGGAGAAAACAGACGCCAGGTCAAACAAAATCCTGACTACACACCGGCACCACCTCAGCTCAAAACAACAATCAAATTGTTTTATGAGCTTATCCGACTGGTACACCACAAAGGAAAGGTTACCACAAAAGTGCCAGGTAATCAGCCAAAAACATTCCAAAGACTCACTGACCTCCTTATAGAGACGGTGAGACCAGCGAGTGCAAACGAGAGTGTTGCACAGAAATTACAGGGTAACGCCTTAGATTGGTCACGCAACACACAGCTGATACTCGAACAGCACTACGATTCGGCGATTGCAACCACAAAACAAAGCATAAACGACCAGACCAATCAAGCTGATTGGCCTGAGGCATATGGGGTGGCTTCACGTTGGGCTGACAGAAACTACAGGGGTATGATGAATGTGAAAACTATGATGCGGGTAGAGGCTCTAATTAAACCCAAAAATGTACCCCTGCCTACTCACGCTGCTGTGGCCGCCGGCGCCTCCTCTAATCGAACCGCCGCTTCACCCTCCGGCCCAGCCGCCATACAGGCTCTAACGCCATTGCCGCCCATTACCCCTGTTAACTCTGCTTCTGAAAAACACATGATGAATCAAAGACACATTGAAATACAAACTTCTCCTATGCTCACCGAACAGGGTAATTTGGCCACTCCTCCATGCAGAGGAGATTGGTCTTTTGAGAAGGAACTTCCTCCCCCGGGCCTGCCGGAGGCCCTTCGGCCCATACAGGCTGAAACGCCTCAACCCTCCGAGCAAAGGAAGATAAAAGCTCAGCTGTCAGTCCCTCTGCTTCAGGTAGAAAAGCCAAAGGTCATTCACGGCCGTTTCCCCTTAACACAACACGCTCCACGATCGCCTCTGAGGCAGAAACGTAGAGCCCTGGGTGTCGTTAATAAGCGCCGTTACACAAGGTATCCAAGGGGCCCGAACGAGTTTTGAACCTATTTCCTCTCACATTGCTCTTCAAATTCGTGTGCCTAACCCTACACACACTTGGAATGGCCACCCACACTTCAACCTAACACCTAACATCAGTATCCCCTCATGTATTACACGTGAGGGCACATCCCTACCTCAAACCTAACACCTAATATTAGTAACCCTGTGCATGTTACACATGAGACCACACCCTAACCCCAGCCCTTTTCCTAACACCTACCGTCAGTAACCCTGGGCATGTCACACCTGAGTGCACATAACCCTAATGCAAGAGAGCCCTATAGCATCTACCCCACTTACCTGTTTACCTGGTCCTGACAGCCATCTGCAGTGCACGCTGGACGTTGATGGACTTCTTTCACACGGCCCATGGTGCTTGACCCCTGTAACAAATATAAAAACAAACATAAATTACAATTTTTCCACGTACCTCTAAAAACCTTTACCTCGTTTTTCGGGAATCCAATCCTGGTCTACACGCCTCTAACATATAAAGGTTCGGGTGGTTACTGAGGCACGAAGGTGGTTGGGAGGTGTATACACACATACACACACACATACATGGATATAATATACACAAACATTTTACAATTCTAATTGTTCACGGGAATTGCAGGGACATTTGGGTGCAGCGTCGTTTCCTCTTCTGGACCTTGGGTGACCGTTGGTGGTCAGTAGTACGTGGGCCAGTGCACAGCCATTTTTGGGGCCTTAGGGCCCTAGATCTTGGATTTCTTTTCCCCTAACCAAGCCCGTGCCACTACCTCTGAGCCTTTGGATAGCCCTTGGTCTGGATGGGTCTTCGTTTGTTGTGCCCATTTGACCCCTGTCACCCAAATTATTACAATAATACACGTTATCATGAACACACTCCGTACTACACAGGTTGGGGAAAAGGGAAATAATTTAATAACAATTTTACATACGCACAAAAGGTGGGTAGGTCAATGGATTAAATATGTCCATTTACACATGCCCTGAATAAATAGTTCGATTTTTTCGGAAAAACGTTCCTTATGTAAGGAGTTAACCTCATTTTTGGCTCATATGTTTTCCTTTTGGAATTTTCACGCGTTTTTATAACCATTTTTAACCCCTTTTATTGTTTTACGCTCTATTCGATGGGCGTGACGTCATCCGAGGTCGATTTACACCCGTGGACAAAACCGATCTAATTTGATTACTTTAAAGCTCTTTTCAGCTAAACGATTCTCTTTAGGACACTTAAAGGGAATATTCGAGTCGGATATTTCAATTTTAAGAACTTTACTTACCTTAATAAACACTTTCAATGACTTTTTCGTTACTTCCGGGTTTGAACGCGATGACGTCATCACTGACGTACTTACGCTCATGTTCGTTTTATAATATTTTCTCACTCTAATTTATGTTTTATCCCCTATTATCATTCTTTACCCGACTGTAGGACACTTTACTTACCTCCCTTGATCGAGTTTTGAATTTATCTCGTCTGGAAAGGCTTTAAAACTCCATTCGAAAAAACTGTTTTTTTCAGACGCTAGGCTATATAGCGGACGCACGTTCCAGCGTGCTCTCATTCACGCTCTTCTCTGAAGACAAAGGGTCGCAGCCATTTCGCTCCTCCACTATAAAAACTAATATTGTATTTATCTGCTTGTTTTGACCATAAAGACATTGTTTAGAAACACTTATTTATCTAGTTCAAGTCAGCCTGAAGAAGGTAATAATTGTTTACCGAAACGTCGCGATTGACTTGAACAGTTTGGCCATTTAATTCTATTTCATTTACTTTTGTTCCAGTTCTGTTCAGAACAAAAGAAACCGAGTTTGGTGTGTACATATATTCTTTATTAACATAAAAGTTCCAAAACAACAAAAAAATCTAAAAATATCAAAAATACAAAAAAATACAAACATATTCTACACAAAATGGAGATGTTTCATTGTGGGTCTGGGCAGAGGACCACACCACATTTAAAAATCAGACACAACAGCGTGGCTCCTGATTTCAGACGCTTTAAATATATACCTCAGAACAATTCAGCACGTCCCCGTACCCAGGAGCAGGGTTTCCCATACAGGAGACCAAGAGATACAGCTCCACAGTCCCGTCCTGTAATAAATTATAACAAAAATAGCATGAGGTATCAAGACAGGGAATTTTACGGTGTCACTTTCAGGGAGACGTCCAGGCCTGGACCCTCCCAACATACCCCTGATTGGCAGGGCAGACATTACTGCGGGCATAGAGATCCATACAGATCTCCCCGTGGTGGTGTCCGTTTGGAAACAGTTGCAGGCCCATACAGGCCTCCTGTTAACATACATGGGGATGCAGAGACTAGGGAAGGCTTTGAGTTTCCTCGGCCACAACGCCCTGACTCCCAACGTAACAGACAATACGTGGGAATCCACCGCACACACACCTCCTCCAATCAGAGACCCAGAAAGGTTTCTCCCACTTTTCACGGAGGTAGACAAGATGATGTGAACTTTCCCCCACATGACACTTACCTCACAAACAGGGACAGGGACCGACAGTACAACCCTACCTCAAATAACAGAATGAGGGACACACCTGTAGGAGAAAACAGACGCCAGGTCAAACAAAATCCTGACTACACACCGGCACCACCTCAGCTCAAAACAACAATCAAATTGTTTTATGAGCTTATCCGACTGGTACACCACAAAGGAAAGGTTACCACAAAAGTGCCAGGTAATCAGCCAAAAACATTCCAAAGACTCACTGACCTCCTTATAGAGACGGTGAGACCAGCGAGTGCAAACGAGAGTGTTGCACAGAAATTACAGGGTAACGCCTTAGATTGGTCACGCAACACACAGCTGATACTCGAACAGCACTACGATTCGGCGATTGCAACCACAAAACAAAGCATAAACGACCAGACCAATCAAGCTGATTGGCCTGAGGCATATGGGGTGGCTTCACGTTGGGCTGACAGAAACTACAGGGGTATGATGAATGTGAAAACTATGATGCGGGTAGAGGCTCTAATTAAACCCAAAAATGTACCCCTGCCTACTCACGCTGCTGTGGCCGCCGGCGCCTCCTCTAATCGAACCGCCGCTTCACCCTCCGGCCCAGCCGCCATACAGGCTCTAACGCCATTGCCGCCCATTACCCCTGTTAACTCTGCTTCTGAAAAACACATGATGAATCAAAGACACATTGAAATACAAACTTCTCCTATGCTCACCGAACAGGGTAATTTGGCCACTCCTCCATGCAGAGGAGATTGGTCTTTTGAGAAGGAACTTCCTCCCCCGGGCCTGCCGGAGGCCCTTCGGCCCATACAGGCTGGAACGCCTCAACCCTCCGAGCAAAGGAAGATAAAAGCTCAGCTGTCAGTCCCTCTGCTTCAGGTAGAAAAGCCAAAGGTCATTCACGGCCGTTTCCCCTTAACACAACACGCTCCACGATCGCCTCTGAGGCAGAAACGTAGAGCCCTGGGTGTCGTTAATAAGCGCCGTTACACAAGGTATCCAAGGGGCCCGAACGAGTTTTGAACCTATTTCCTCTCACATTGCTCTTCAAATTCGTGTGCCTAACCCTACACACACTTGGAATGGCCACCCACACTTCAACCTAACACCTAACATCAGTATCCCCTCATGTATTACACGTGAGGGCACATCCCTACCTCAAACCTAACACCTAATATTAGTAACCCTGTGCATGTTACACATGAGACCACACCCTAACCCCAGCCCTTTTCCTAACACCTACCGTCAGTAACCCTGTGCATGTCACACCTGAATGCACATAACCCTAATGCAAGAGAGCCCTATAGCATCTACCCCACTTACCTGTTTACCTGGTCCTGACAGCCATCTGCAGTGCACGCTGGACGTTGATGGACTTCTTTCACACGGCCCATGGTGCTTGACCCCTGTAACAAATATAAAAACAAACATAAATTACAATTTTTCCACGTACCTCTAAAAACCTTTACCTCGTTTTTCGGGAATCCAATCCTGGTCTACACGCCTCTAACATATAAAGGTTCGGGTGGTTACTGAGGCACGAAGGTGGTTGGGAGGTGTATACACACATACACACACACATACATGGATATAATATACACAAACATTTTACAATTCTAATTGTTCACGGGAATTGCAGGGACATTTGGGTGCAGCGTCGTTTCCTCTTCTGGACCTTGGGTGACCGTTGGTGGTCAGTAGTACGTGGGCCAGTGCACAGCCATTTTTGGGGCCTTAGGGCCCTAGATCTTGGATTTCTTTTCCCCTAACCAAGCCCGTGCCACTACCTCTGAGCCTTTGGATAGCCCTTGGTCTGATGGTCTTCGTTTGTTGTGCCCATTTGACCCCTGTCACCCAAATTATTACAATAATACACGTTATCATGACACACTGATAAGGGGAATAAATGTTCGTTTTTTCAAAAACTTCCTTATTTAATTATTTAACCTCATTTTTGGCTCATATGTTTTCCTTTTGGAATTTTCACTTCGTTTTTATAACCATTTTTAACCCTTTCATTGTTCTTACGCTCTATTCGATGGGCGTGACGTCATCCGAGGTCCATTTACACCCGTGGACAAAACCGATCTATTTGTATTACTTTAAAGCTCTTTTCAGCTACACGATTCTCTTTAGGACACTTAAAGGGAATATTTGAGTCGTATATTTCAATTTTCAGAACTTTACTTATCTTAATAAACACTTTTAAGGATTCTTTCGTTTCTTCCGGTTTAAGTGAGGACGTGATGACGTCATCACTGACGTAATCACGCTCAAGTTCGTTTTATAATATTTTCTCACTCTAATTCATGTTTTATCTTTTAATAATATTCTTTACTCGACTGTAAGAAACTTTACTTACCTCCCGTGATCGAGTTTTGAATTTATTTCGTCTGGAAAGGCTTTAAAAATCCATTTAGAAAAACGTGTTTTTTTCAGACGCTAGGCTATATAGCGGACGCAGCATTCCAGCGTGCTCTCATTTCATGCTATTCTCTGTAGACAACTGGTCGCAGCCATTTTCGCTCCTCCACTATATTCAACAAATATTGTATTCAGATTGTTATTTTGTTTGTTGTTGAATGATTGTTCAGCACACTATTGTTTTGATTAAGTTCAAGTCAGCCTGAAGAAGGTATTAATTGTTTACCGAAACGTCGCGATTGACTTGAACAGTTTGGCCATTTTATTTAAGTTTATTTAGTTTTATTTGGTTTAATTCATTTTCTTTTGTTCTAGTTCTGTTCAGAACGTTTAAAACTCTTTTTTGTGTATATATATCTCTTTCTAAAAAACATAAAAAGTTCCAAAACGACCAAAAAAATCTAAAAAACATTTTAAAATCCCCCAAAAAAACACACACAGTTCATACAACATGGAACAGTTTCGTGGCAGGTCTACACAGAGGACCACACCACGCCTTAAAATCAGACACAACAGCGTGACTCCTGATTTTACACGCTTTAATTATACACCTCAGAACACTTCAGCACGTCCCCGTGCTAGGGAGCGTGGTTTCCCATACAGGAGACCAAATAGCACAGCTCCACAGGCCCGCCCTGCAAGAAATAGATACAACACAAATAACAATGGGTATCAGGACAGGGAATTTTACGGTGCCACTTTTAGGGAGGTGTCCAGGCCTGGGCCCTCCCTACATATCCCTGTTGTGCAGGATGAACATTATTATGGGCTTGAGGATCCATACAGATCTCCCCATGATGATGCCTATTACGAAACAGTCGCAGGCCCATACAGGCCTCCTGTTCACACTAATAGGGGTAAAAGACGTCAAAATGCAAGAATGAGGGAATCACGTCCTCACCAGGGTGATCCAGTACGGCGCAGACAAGTCTGGCGTGAAGGTGCCTATGGGGCTTCAGAGACAAGGGATAGGCTTGAGTTATCTCGGCCACAACACCCTGATCCCCAACCTAACAGACAATATGTTAGAAACCACCGCACATACACCCCCTCCAATCAGAGACCCAGAAAGGTTTCTTTTACTTTTCATGGAGGTAGCCGAGATGACGTGGACTTTCCCCTACACGATACTTACCTCACTAACAGGAATAGGGGCCGACAGTATCGCCCCTCCTCAAACAGCAGAACGAGGAACATACCTGCAAGAGAATACAGACATAATGTCAGACAAAACACCAATGTCACACCTGTTAGGGAGAGCAGGAATAATGCAAGACAAAACCCTAATTTCACACCGGCACCACCTCAGCTCAAAACAACAATTAAATTGTTTTACGAGCTCATCCGACAGGTACACCACTTGGATAAGGTTACCACAAAAGTGCAAGACAACCAGCCAATCACGTTCCAAAGGCTCACTAACCTCCTTATAGAGACGGTGAGGCCAGCTTTTGCAAACGAGAGAGTTGCACAGCGACTACAGGGGAACGCCAAAGATTGGTCACACAACACACAATTGATTCTCGAACAGCACTACGATTCGATGATCGAAACCACAAAACAGAGCATACGTAACCAGACCAATCAAGCTGATTGGCCTGAGGCATTTGAGGTGGCTTCACATTGGGCTGACCGGAATTACAGCGGTAGGATCAGCCAAGAAACTTTTCAACAAGCCAAGGCCCTAATTACAGCAGAAAAAACTGTTACTGGCAGTAGTACGACGACACGGGTTACCCCGACAGTATCCACAGGGACAGAAACCTCTCGTACTTATGCGGCTGTCGTCATTGGCGCCTCCTCTAGTCGGGCCACCGCTTCGTCCTCCAGTCAAACACCCATACAGGCCCTGAAGCCTCTACCGTCCGATACTCCTGCTAACGCCGCTCCCTTACAACAAATAATAAATCGTAGAGACATTGAAATACAAACCTCTCCAATGTTCATTGAACAGGGTAAAGTGGCCACTCCTCCATGCAGAGGAGATTGGTCTTTTGAGGAGGAAGCTCCTCCCCAGGACCTGCCTGAGTCCCTTCAGCCCATACAGGCTGGAGCGCCTCAACCCTGCGAACAAAGGAAGAAATTAAAAAAGAGCCGCCACTTAGGACCTCGAACCGAACCCTCTCTAGCGATTCCGCCACCCCAGAGCCGCCCCGAAACGCCAGAGCCGTTAATCTCTGTTTTAGAGGCCCCACCTGAGGATAACCCTACCTCACCTAACCCTCCGGCGGTAGACCAGGATGTTGGATGGGCCCCTATTCCACAAATGTCAACCCCGATTGCTCCCTCGGAGGATTCCCGACATAGCGGTATTTTCTCAGACGACTCACCGTCCCCGCTTACAGAGATCCTCCAGGAATACGACCTCCTTGAGGACCCGGTCCCACAGCAGGACAATGGAGTGGGCTTAGAGCGTGGGGAACATGGGGTCGCACTACCTGCGCTGTCTCCAATAATACCGTTACTGAGGGACAACACTAATATTGAGCCCCAAATGATCAGCAGCCCACCCTCCACGACTCCTAACATGCCATTTCGTCACACTAACACAGACAAAACGCATTGGAGCCTTACCTGTAGAAAAAGATGGCTCATCATTGGGGACTCGAACGTCTCCAGGTTCCCCGAATCTGATGACCCTGATCTCCAGATGGACAGCTACCCTGGGGCGAAGTTTTGTCACGCAATCGGCCTGTTGGAAAGGGGTAAATGGCCCATAGTGCCACAGAAATTAATACTCTCATTCGGTTTGAACAACCGGAGCCAGAGGTACATTGATACGGCTATAACAGAAATCCAGAAGGCCTACAAAAAAGCGGAAGACATTTTACCAGCAACAGATATTTTGGTCCCGCTGATCAATTTCTCGAGAGCATTGCCGCCGCCAGAGCAGGAAATGTTGGAAAGCATGAATGACTTCATCAAACAGAATCTGACCTTCATCCCTCTGCTGGCTTCCACACATTTCCAGGTTGAAACGGACGGTATCCATTGGAAACCTGCCACGGCAAGGGCTCTCCAAACACATTGGCTCTCCCATTTAAACTCCTAATTCCCGTCAACCCAAATCGTGGTACGCATAAGCTCGTCGTCAACTTATCAAAGTCCCTCGTACTAACAGACGACCAAAACTCAGTCCTGAAGAAAGGCCTTTCTTATATCCCCACCCCGTCGAGTTGCAAAAAGAAGGAATTGTTAGCGGACATGCAGGCATATCACCGTAGACTGAAACTGGAGGCGTTTTTTGAGGGCAAAAAGAACAACAAAACCAAGTTACCGTTTACTCACCCCTCTGGTTGGGAGCCATCGTTGTCCAGCCTACCCAAAGAAATCGAAAAAACCATTAGAGCTGACAATTTTGCGTTCAAAAAATTACATTGGGGTTTGGGGGCGACTCACAATTTGACCTTGGGTGAAAAGAAAGCCCTCAGAGAACTAGGCAACAACACCGGCATAGTTATTAAACCAGCTGACAAAGGTAACGCCACGGTTATTTTAGACAGAGTGCAATACATTGCGGAAGGACTGAGACAACTTTCGGTCGCGGAACATTACCGTCCACTCGAGGGGCCCATTTATACCGACACTGTCAAGGAGATAGAGGAAATTTTGGCAGATATGTGTTCTAGAAAAATCATATGCTCCAAACAAAAAGATTACCTCACGGGGGAAGGACCACCCCGACCCAGGAGACTTTACCTGTTGCCCAAGATTCACAAGGAGCCAGAAAAGTGGAGCGTACCTTTTGAGGTCCCACCGGGCAGACCAATCGTTTCCGACTGCAACAGCGAGACATATTTCACGGCAGAGTATATAGAACACTTTCTCAATCCTCTCTCCACCAGACATCCAAGCTACTTGAAAGACACATACGATTTCATTTCAAAAATTAGCAAACTCAAAGTCCCACAAAATTCATTTCTTTTCACGATTGACATTGACAGTCTGTACACTAACATTGACACCCCGACCGGCCTTGAAGCAGTGAAAAAATTCATGCTCAAATACCCTGATTCTCACAGACCAGACGAACACCTGTTAAAACTGCTAGAAATAAATCTGACCAAAAATGACTTTGAATTCGACTCCAAATTTTATCTACAGGTCAAGGGTACGGCCATGGGCAAGAAGTTTGCGCCCTCTTATGCGAACATTTTCATGGCAGACTGGGAACAAACAGCTCTTGCAGCGTGTGCCCTGAAACCGTTTGCTTATTTCAGGTTCTTGGATGACATCTGGGGTGTTTGGACCCACGCTGAGGAGGATTTTCTCGCCTTTATTGCACACCTGAATTCACATCAGGAATCCATCAGCGTAAAATACAGTTTGGACAGGTCAGAGGTCAACTTTTTAGATGTGGTCTCATACAAGGGGCCCGAGTTTCTGGAGACGGGTCGCTTGGACTTTAGAGTCTACTTTAAAGACACAGACACACATTCGTTGCTACACAAAAACAGTTTCCACCCAAAACACACCTTTAAGGGCATCATCAAATCGCAACTCCTCAGATTCAAAAGGATCTGCTCGCAGCCTTCGTCCTTTCTTGAGGCCACGAACATCCTCTTCCGGGCCCTCAGAAACCGTGGCTACAGCAGATCGTTCCTTAGGAAAATATTAAAAACATTTGACAAGCCAAGGAATACACCGGGGATTGCATTACAAAACAGACATAAAATCATCCCACTCACGGCCCTCTATTCAAAACAATGTGTCTCACTCAATTCGGCTATCAAAGAAAATTTCTTGAAGTTCCTTGGACCTACAAAATTCCTGCAGCACCACAGACCCATTGCAGCGTACAAACGCAACGACAATCTACAGGACAGGCTCGTCTGTAGCAAGCTTCGTACTCCAACCCCGTCGGGCCGAGTAGGCCGTTGCAAGTATTTCGTACAGAAACAATGGGTTATGAGCAGGTACAACAAAAAAATCTTCAAGATTTCCCGACCTCTGACACATGAAACCACCAACTGTATTTATCTAGTCTTCTGTACTAGATGTCGCAGACAATACGTGGGTCAGACGAAGAATGAACTCAGAGTCAGAGCTTATCAACATGCACACAACATTTTACACAAGATTGATAAGCGGAGACATCTGGTTCAACATTTCCTGACCCACGGTCTACCTGCATTTAGGGTCACCGGTCTCCAGTCAAATCCAGCATGGTCTCTAAGGGAGAGACTCAGAGCCGAGAGCGTCTGGATTAAGCGACTGGACACGGTGTACCCTAGAGGCCTGAACGAGGCCTAAACCAACTTTCCTTTCACACTGCTCCTCTCATTTGGGTGTGTTATAACCTTTGATGGCCACCCACACCTCATCCCTAACACCTAATGTCACTATCCCCTCGTGTATCACACCTGAGGGCACACCCTTATCCCCTTTCCTAACCCTCTCCTAACACCTAATATCAGGACCCCCTCGTGTATTACGCCTAAGACCTCACCACAACCCCACTCCTCACACCTAACATTAGTAACCCTGGGCGTCTTAAACCTAAAACAAAAATAACAAGGAGCCTACTTACCTTTCAAACACTTACCTCACCTCCTGGAATCCAATCCTGGTCAACAAGCCATTTAAAAGACCAAGTTTTGGCCGGTCGCTGATGCATAAAGGTTGTTGGGTTGCCTCTATATACACACACACACACACATTTATGGAATATAACACAACACAATTTGGTCAGCATTTACATACACAAATAAAATATTACAGGAATTGTGGGGACACTCGTGTGCGGCATCGTTTTCTCCTCTTGGCCTCGGGTGACCTTGGGTGGTCAGTAGAGGGTGGGCCAGTGCACAGCCATTTCTGGGGCCTCAGGGCCCTAGATCTTGGATTTTTTGCCCCTAACAAAGCCCGTGCCACTTTCTCTGAGCCTTTGGATAGCCCTTGGTCGAGATTAGTTCTCGTTTGTTGTACACTTTTGATCCCTATGACACAAATTAATAATACATATTCTTATCAACATGCAACATACTCATACAGGTGATATATTTTCCCCACATTTCTTAGAGGAGCACTGGGATGAAGGATACCCAATTTTATGGGAAGGAAAATGTTTATACATATACACATAATGTTTGGCGCATAGTTTACATGTTTGTTTACACATTTTTCCCCACAAATAGTTCGTTTTTTCAAGAAAGCTGTCTTGAATAAATTATTTAACCTCATTTTGCGCCATATATATTTATATTGGAATTTTCCTTCGTGTTTATAACCGTTATTTTACCAATTTATTGTTCAAACGCGATCTTCGGTGGGAGTGACGTCATCCGAGGTCCATTTACACGTGTAGAAACCGATCTATTTGTACTACTTTAAAGCTCATTTCAGCTATGCGATTCTTTACAGGACACTTAAAGGAATGTTTGAGTCGTATATTTCAATTTTTAGAAACTTTCCTTCTACTGATAAACACTTTTAAAGATTCGTTCGTTTCTTCCGGTTTTAACGTGAGGACGTGATGACGTCATCACTGACGCAATCACGCTCAAGATCGCTGTAACTTCTTTTCTCACTCTAATACATGTTTTATCTTTTAATAATATTCTTTACTCGACCGTAAGAAACTTTACTTACCTCCCGTGATCGAGTTTTGAGGCTATTTCGTCTCGAAAGGCTTTAAAAATCCATTTAGAAATACGTGCGTTTTTTTCAGACGCTAGGCTATATAGCGGACGCAGCTGCCAGCGTGCTCTCATTTCATGCTATTCTCTGTAGACAGCTGGTCGCAGCCATTTTCGCTCCTCCACTACTACTTCAACAATTATTGTATTCAGATTGTTATTTTGTTTGTTGTTGAATGATTGTTCAGCACACTGTTTTGATTAAGTTCAAGTCAGCCTGAAGAAGGTATTAATTGTTTACCGAAACGTCGCGATTGACTTGAACAGTTTGGCCATTTTATTTAAGTTTATTTAGTTTTATTTGGTTTAATTCATTTTCTTTTGTTCTAGTTCTGTTCAGAACGTTTAAAACTCTCTTTTGTGTATATATATCTCTTTCTAAAAAACATAAAAAGTTCCAAAACGACCAAAAAAATCTAAAAAACATTTTAAAATCCCCCCAAAAAAATACACACACAGTTCATACAACATGGAACAGTTTCGTGGCAGGTCTACACAGAGGACCACACCACGCCTTAAAATCAGACACAACAGCGTGACTCCTGATTTTACACGCTTTAATTATACACCTCAGAACACTTCAGCACGTCCCCGTGCTAGGGAGCGTGGTTTCCCATACAGGAGACCAAATAGCACAGCTCCACAGGCCCGCCCTGCAAGAAATAGATACAACACAAATAACAATGGGTATCAGGACAGGGAATTTTACGGTGCCACTTTTAGGGAGGTGTCCAGGCCTGGGCCCTCCCTACATATCCCTGTTGTGCAGGATGAACATTATTATGGGCTTGAGGATCCATACAGATCTCCCCATGATGATGCCTATTACGAAACAGTCGCAGGCCCATACAGGCCTCCTGTTCACACTAATAGGGGTAAAAGACGTCAAAATGCAAGAATGAGGGAATCACGTCCTCACCAGGGTGATCCAGTACGGCGCAGACAAGTCTGGCGTGAAGGTGCCTATGGGGCTTCAGAGACAAGGGATAGGCTTGAGTTATCTCGGCCACAACACCCTGATCCCCAACCTAACAGACAATATGTTAGAAACCACCGCACATACACCCCCTCCAATCAGAGACCCAGAAAGGTTTCTTTTACTTTTCATGGAGGTAGCCGAGATGACGTGGACTTTCCCCTACACGATACTTACCTCACTAACAGGAATAGGGGCCGACAGTATCGCCCCTCCTCAAACAGCAGAACGAGGAACATACCTGCAAGAGAATACAGACATAATGTCAGACAAAACACCAATGTCACACCTGTTAGGGAGAGCAGGAATAATGCAAGACAAAACCCTAATTTCACACCGGCACCACCTCAGCTCAAAACAACAATTAAATTGTTTTACGAGCTCATCCGACAGGTACACCACTTGGATAAGGTTACCACAAAAGTGCAAGACAACCAGCCAATCACGTTCCAAAGGCTCACTAACCTCCTTATAGAGACGGTGAGGCCAGCTTTTGCAAACGAGAGAGTTGCACAGCGACTACAGGGGAACGCCAAAGATTGGTCACACAACACACAATTGATTCTCGAACAGCACTACGATTCGATGATCGAAACCACAAAACAGAGCATACGTAACCAGACCAATCAAGCTGATTGGCCTGAGGCATTTGAGGTGGCTTCACATTGGGCTGACCGGAATTACAGCGGTAGGATCAGCCAAGAAACTTTTCAACAAGCCAAGGCCCTAATTACAGCAGAAAAAACTGTTACTGGCAGTAGTACGACGACACGGGTTACCCCGACAGTATCCACAGGGACAGAAACCTCTCGTACTTATGCGGCTGTCGTCATTGGCGCCTCCTCTAGTCGGGCCACCGCTTCGTCCTCCAGTCAAACACCCATACAGGCCCTGAAGCCTCTACCGTCCGATACTCCTGCTAACGCCGCTCCCTTACAACAAATAATAAATCGTAGAGACATTGAAATACAAACCTCTCCAATGTTCATTGAACAGGGTAAAGTGGCCACTCCTCCATGCAGAGGAGATTGGTCTTTTGAGGAGGAAGCTCCTCCCCAGGACCTGCCTGAGTCCCTTCAGCCCATACAGGCTGGAGCGCCTCAACCCTGCGAACAAAGGAAGAAATTAAAAAAGAGCCGCCACTTAGGACCTCGAACCGAACCCTCTCTAGCGATTCCGCCACCCCAGAGCCGCCCCGAAACGCCAGAGCCGTTAATCTCTGTTTTAGAGGCCCCACCTGAGGATAACCCTACCTCACCTAACCCTCCGGCGGTAGACCAGGATGTTGGATGGGCCCCTATTCCACAAATGTCAACCCCGATTGCTCCCTCGGAGGATTCCCGACATAGCGGTATTTTCTCAGACGACTCACCGTCCCCGCTTACAGAGATCCTCCAGGAATACGACCTCCTTGAGGACCCGGTCCCACAGCAGGACAATGGAGTGGGCTTAGAGCGTGGGGAACATGGGGTCGCACTACCTGCGCTGTCTCCAATAATACCGTTACTGAGGGACAACACTAATATTGAGCCCCAAATGATCAGCAGCCCACCCTCCACGACTCCTAACATGCCATTTCGTCACACTAACACAGACAAAACGCATTGGAGCCTTACCTGTAGAAAAAGATGGCTCATCATTGGGGACTCGAACGTCTCCAGGTTCCCCGAATCTGATGACCCTGATCTCCAGATGGACAGCTACCCTGGGGCGAAGTTTTGTCACGCAATCGGCCTGTTGGAAAGGGGTAAATGGCCCATAGTGCCACAGAAATTAATACTCTCATTCGGTTTGAACAACCGGAGCCAGAGGTACATTGATACGGCTATAACAGAAATCCAGAAGGCCTACAAAAAAGCGGAAGACATTTTACCAGCAACAGATATTTTGGTCCCGCTGATCAATTTCTCGAGAGCATTGCCGCCGCCAGAGCAGGAAATGTTGGAAAGCATGAATGACTTCATCAAACAGAATCTGACCTTCATCCCTCTGCTGGCTTCCACACATTTCCAGGTTGAAACGGACGGTATCCATTGGAAACCTGCCACGGCAAGGGCTCTCCAAACACATTGGCTCTCCCATTTAAACTCCTAATTCCCGTCAACCCAAATCGTGGTACGCATAAGCTCGTCGTCAACTTATCAAAGTCCCTCGTACTAACAGACGACCAAAACTCAGTCCTGAAGAAAGGCCTTTCTTATATCCCCACCCCGTCGAGTTGCAAAAAGAAGGAATTGTTAGCGGACATGCAGGCATATCACCGTAGACTGAAACTGGAGGCGTTTTTTGAGGGCAAAAAGAACAACAAAACCAAGTTACCGTTTACTCACCCCTCTGGTTGGGAGCCATCGTTGTCCAGCCTACCCAAAGAAATCGAAAAAACCATTAGAGCTGACAATTTTGCGTTCAAAAAATTACATTGGGGTTTGGGGGCGACTCACAATTTGACCTTGGGTGAAAAGAAAGCCCTCAGAGAACTAGGCAACAACACCGGCATAGTTATTAAACCAGCTGACAAAGGTAACGCCACGGTTATTTTAGACAGAGTGCAATACATTGCGGAAGGACTGAGACAACTTTCGGTCGCGGAACATTACCGTCCACTCGAGGGGCCCATTTATACCGACACTGTCAAGGAGATAGAGGAAATTTTGGCAGATATGTGTTCTAGAAAAATCATATGCTCCAAACAAAAAGATTACCTCACGGGGGAAGGACCACCCCGACCCAGGAGACTTTACCTGTTGCCCAAGATTCACAAGGAGCCAGAAAAGTGGAGCGTACCTTTTGAGGTCCCACCGGGCAGACCAATCGTTTCCGACTGCAACAGCGAGACATATTTCACGGCAGAGTATATAGAACACTTTCTCAATCCTCTCTCCACCAGACATCCAAGCTACTTGAAAGACACATACGATTTCATTTCAAAAATTAGCAAACTCAAAGTCCCACAAAATTCATTTCTTTTCACGATTGACATTGACAGTCTGTACACTAACATTGACACCCCGACCGGCCTTGAAGCAGTGAAAAAATTCATGCTCAAATACCCTGATTCTCACAGACCAGACGAACACCTGTTAAAACTGCTAGAAATAAATCTGACCAAAAATGACTTTGAATTCGACTCCAAATTTTATCTACAGGTCAAGGGTACGGCCATGGGCAAGAAGTTTGCGCCCTCTTATGCGAACATTTTCATGGCAGACTGGGAACAAACAGCTCTTGCAGCGTGTGCCCTGAAACCGTTTGCTTATTTCAGGTTCTTGGATGACATCTGGGGTGTTTGGACCCACGCTGAGGAGGATTTTCTCGCCTTTATTGCACACCTGAATTCACATCAGGAATCCATCAGCGTAAAATACAGTTTGGACAGGTCAGAGGTCAACTTTTTAGATGTGGTCTCATACAAGGGGCCCGAGTTTCTGGAGACGGGTCGCTTGGACTTTAGAGTCTACTTTAAAGACACAGACACACATTCGTTGCTACACAAAAACAGTTTCCACCCAAAACACACCTTTAAGGGCATCATCAAATCGCAACTCCTCAGATTCAAAAGGATCTGCTCGCAGCCTTCGTCCTTTCTTGAGGCCACGAACATCCTCTTCCGGGCCCTCAGAAACCGTGGCTACAGCAGATCGTTCCTTAGGAAAATATTAAAAACATTTGACAAGCCAAGGAATACACCGGGGATTGCATTACAAAACAGACATAAAATCATCCCACTCACGGCCCTCTATTCAAAACAATGTGTCTCACTCAATTCGGCTATCAAAGAAAATTTCTTGAAGTTCCTTGGACCTACAAAATTCCTGCAGCACCACAGACCCATTGCAGCGTACAAACGCAACGACAATCTACAGGACAGGCTCGTCTGTAGCAAGCTTCGTACTCCAACCCCGTCGGGCCGAGTAGGCCGTTGCAAGTATTTCGTACAGAAACAATGGGTTATGAGCAGGTACAACAAAAAAATCTTCAAGATTTCCCGACCTCTGACACATGAAACCACCAACTGTATTTATCTAGTCTTCTGTACTAGATGTCGCAGACAATACGTGGGTCAGACGAAGAATGAACTCAGAGTCAGAGCTTATCAACATGCACACAACATTTTACAC
Organism: Barbatula barbatula; assembly: GCA_037178815.1. Classification (NCBI taxonomy): domain Eukaryota; kingdom Metazoa; phylum Chordata; class Actinopteri; order Cypriniformes; family Nemacheilidae; genus Barbatula; species Barbatula barbatula. The sequence continues at coordinate 52,267 of CM074087.1, forward strand.
AAGATTGATAAGCGGAGACATCTGGTTCAACATTTCCTGACCCACGGTCTACCTGCATTTAGGGTCACCGGTCTCCAGTCAAATCCAGCATGGTCTCTAAGGGAGAGACTCAGAGCCGAGAGCGTCTGGATTAAGCGACTGGACACGGTGTACCCTAGAGGCCTGAACGAGGCCTAAACCAACTTTCCTTTCACACTGCTCCTCTCATTTGGGTGTGTTATAACCTTTGATGGCCACCCACACCTCATCCCTAACACCTAATGTCACTATCCCCTCGTGTATCACACCTGAGGGCACACCCTTATCCCCTTTCCTAACCCTCTCCTAACACCTAATATCAGGACCCCCTCGTGTATTACGCCTAAGACCTCACCACAACCCCACTCCTCACACCTAACATTAGTAACCCTGGGCGTCTTAAACCTAAAACAAAAATAACAAGGAGCCTACTTACCTTTCAAACACTTACCTCACCTCCTGGAATCCAATCCTGGTCAACAAGCCATTTAAAAGACCAAGTTTTGGCCGGTCGCTGATGCATAAAGGTTGTTGGGTTGCCTCTATATACACACACACACACACATTTATGGAATATAACACAACACAATTTGGTCAGCATTTACATACACAAATAAAATATTACAGGAATTGTGGGGACACTCGTGTGCGGCATCGTTTTCTCCTCTTGGCCTCGGGTGACCTTGGGTGGTCAGTAGAGGGTGGGCCAGTGCACAGCCATTTCTGGGGCCTCAGGGCCCTAGATCTTGGATTTTTTGCCCCTAACGCCCTAGATCTTGGATTTTTTGCCCCTAACCCTCGGCGAAAATAAAAAAAGAACTAAGGGTGACGGAACAAAACGGGGGGGAGGGGGGGGGGGAGGGGGACAGACAGGAGGGGTGGGGGGGGGGGGGGGGGGGGGGGGGAAGAAGACACCCAGGGGGGGCGGGGGGGGGGGTGGGGAGGGGGGGGGGGGGGGGGGGGGGGGTGGGGGTAACCCTAGCCAGTGCCTGCTCCTCTGGACCTCGTGCCTACCTGTAACAAAGAATTGAAAAATAAATAAATGCTCTATGCCGAATGATGGCCAAGTGCAAAATCGCACATTACTTCTCAACGGTGTTGGTGGAAGCTCAGTATGGGGAAGCTCGTGTGGAAGCTCAGTAGGGGGAAGCTCACATGGAAGCACATTGTCAGAAAGCTCGCTTGGAAGCTTGGTGTTAGGAAGCTCGCCTGAGGAAGGCCCAATAGAGTGCCGAAACGTCGCGAAGAAGCTCACACCGGTTTTATAAAATGCTCACCACACCTAAATCCTCAACCTAAGGCCCGAAATTGCCCTTGCTCATCCAGTGGGTGGTGCTTTTGTGTTTTTTTTATTTTTTGAGACACTTTGGGGGCGAGGCGGCCAGTTGGTGTATGGCCCGTGCACGACCTGCATGTTGCTCTGGCATGATTGCTGTGTCTTCATACTTACCTCACCTAAACCCTATCTAACCCTAATCCTTACACCTAAATTGGGACACCTCAACAGACTAACCCCTTAACAACTAAACCCCAACACCTTAATGGAAACAAAAAATGTACGCCCTAATCTTGAAAAAAATATGATTTATTTGAGTGCCTGGGTCTCTTGCATACTGGAGATGGACAGTGCAAAACTCATCCCTGGACATTAGTCTGGGGTGTGAGGTTCTTTTCACCCACTCCTTACACCGAACATCAATAACCCTTTACATCTCACACCTTAAACAAAAATAACAATGATCTTACTTACCTTTTAAACACTTACCTCATCCTCCTGGAATCCAGTCCTGGCCAACACGCCATTTAGCGGACAAACGATTGGCTGGTTATTGATTTATAAAGGTTGTTGGGTTGCATACACACACACATATGCAATACAACATAACACAATTTGGTCAGCATTTACATACACAAATTTATTATTACGGGAATTATGGGGACACTTGGGTGCGGCATCGTTTTCTCTTCTTGGCCTCGGGTGACCTTAGGTGGTCAGTAGAAACTGGGCCAGTGCACAGCCATTTCTCGGGCCTCAGGGCCCTTGACCTTGGATTTTTTGCCCCACCTTCACCCTGGTTTTCGCCCTCGAAACTATAGAATGACGTTTCAAATTTGCATTTTAGACATCATGTAAGGGGAGATCAATTGTGTATCTGGGCCGATGGTGGCACTATCGACTTCAAACCCACTTTTGAAAGGGTTAGGGTCGTGTATAATACATGTTTCTGTTGCTCACAGTGTTTTCGAAACTCGTGATTTGATCGCTTCGTTTAACATTTAGTGTTGTTGTGTTTGAGATCTGAAAAGTAGAAACACGTCGTCAATGATCAAGACCAGTGTGTGCGTGTTTGTGTGAGGCTCTCGCGATGTTTAATGAGTTCGAAAAGCGACAAACTCCTTCACTGACGCCCGGTTGTGTCAGATCGTTCCACCATGTTAGACTTATTGTAGCTTACACAGAAATGGACCTAAAAGAAGAACTGATATAAAAACAGGAACAATTTATATAAATATATTTGAAATGTACAACAAATACTATAAAATGTACATTAGCATTACTAACTGCTTGTAAGAAGTGTCTATATGATGTCCAGAATTACAGACACTGAACAAAGATCAAAATTACACTTCAGGTTGTGCAAAACAAGCACTACATTCTGCACATGTCTCCTTTGGATTTTTATTCTGCTTAAGATAAAAATGTGCACTACAAAGGTATATAATAAACTGTGACAGACGGATCACAATACATGCTTTGTACGAAATAATGTCCCATACATCAAACATTAACAGCAGTACTTGACCTGCAGGATTCAGAATATAAATGTGCATCATTGACTACAATAATTCAACTTGATTAACTGAGAAATTATCCACCAAATGAAACTTTAAATTTAGAGGTGGTTTCCCAGATAGGGATTAGACTAGAATAAATAATAAAGAATAAATGTACGAGCGGTCTACTCTGACATATATTAAAAAACATCAAACCCTTTGTATTGTCTCAAAACGCTTTTTACAAAAAAAGTTTTTTTGTAAGCCATGTTTGTTAAAACTACTTAAACAGGCATGAGATCAGCCATGGATAAATAAGAAGGTAAACTGCACGCATGTTCACCACACCCCCCTGCCACAAGAAAACACAAAAAAATATAATGTTAAATGTCACATCATTAAAAACAGGCAACTATTTGCCAAAATCACATAATATTCACTTTGCAACTTGGGCTGTAAAGCAAATAAAATAAAAACCACAGACCTGTCAAACAGCAGCTTTTGGGAATTGTTCCGGTTTTTGTTACAAGTCAGAAATGACAAGGAGGCAGTTTCACGACATCGAAAGAAAATTTAGAGGGTTGGATTGCCCACCCCCTGCGGTGTGGGCGTGGCCTTAATGCACTGCATAAATTGTCTTATAAATCTAGTCCTGGCTTAAGATAATACCTGTCCAGGAAATTGCTCTGTAATCTTTTACATTCAGTCCTTTTTTTCATAACGCATTTAAACCAGCAGGGTTAGAATACAATAAACGGTCTAAGCACAGTGACATTCCGAGTAACAATTTGAGACAGAACATTCTCGGACACTTTTATATAAAAATACCATAAAACTCAACAAGTGGCTTTTTTCTTTCATTAAGGTGAGAAGCCAGTGTTAGGACTAATCCGCTAATGTGCAATTATTTATCGGATACTCCAGAAATGCAGATACATTTATGTCCTCATGAAACTCTACATGTATTTTATAATCACATGAACAGTAATTTCAATGACTCTTCCAGTGCTGTATACACGTATGCTGAACGACAGAAAGGCAGCGGAAGCTCTTCATTCTGACGTCACGGCCACTCTTGAGATTTCATTGAGAGTTAATCCCACAGTGGATGGGACTTTTGCCAGTTTCCAAAGTGTCTTTTACCGGTATCCTTCAAACAGCAATAAAATAAGAGCATACGAGTTAAAAAACAGCAGGAAAACTGTTGAGATCACACAGAAATCCCTTACACAGTTGATCAAATACAATCAGGTAAGTGGATACAAGGAATTTTCTTGATTCAGTACAGTTTTATGGACCACATGCTATTGTTTATCATAAACAAGAACAGTGTCCCTTTTGCTTTGAATAAAACTGCCAAATGTATACAGTCAATTTATCAACTATAACTATAATTAAAGTAAGTTTTCAATGAACCAATTTCTTCAATACTTAAAGATCAATAACATAATTGAGCTTAATATATGAACCTGCGGAGACTCTCGGTGTGGCTGCTGATGCGACTGGAACTGCATCTCTCAGCCGGCGTCGACTCGGCCCGATCTCGTGCGGAAGTCTCGGAGGATCGATGTTGATCTGAGGGGTTCTGGCTCAGAGTTGTGTTCTCATGGTTCCTGACCACAGGAGGTTGAACACCTGTGCTAGTGCCCATAGATTTGGAGATGACCCTTAGTTTATGCGAAGTCGACTTGTAATGCTTCGATTTGTGCTGCACGCGGTTGTTGTGTTTGAGAAAGAACTCGCAGGACTCCTGCAGAACACGGCGACTCTCGCTGATGGGGCTGATACACAAAAGTCAAAACCATCACACATTTACTTTATTTCTACATGCTTAAGAATACATGACAGTCTATAATTTGTAATACGGCCCCACAGTAGGACTTGTGATAATGGTTGCAGAAAAATTTACACTCATTTTACAACAAACAAACTCTTAATATACACAGCAAAGCATTTGAATGAATGTCAAGTACAGGAGAAGGTGCTCTTACTCTTTTTTCCGAGTTCTACTGAAGAATGATGCCCACTCTGTGCAGGTTTTCTTACTGCTCACCCAAAACACTGTCGATATTCCCACTACCAGTGTCATGAGATACTTCATGAGAAAAAGCGAGAGCTCGGGGCGGTCTGCATCAGTCCTCTAAAAACAAAACATAAGGAATGTAAAATAAAAAAGAGAATCTGACGCCTCCAGCACTTGTGAGATTAATATCTTACGCTGTAGTAGCAGGGAATGCCGTATTCCTGACAGCGCTCATTGATCCAGGTGTTCTGCCAGGAGCTGCGGTGGGCCTGTTCGTACAGGTAACACCCCAGCAGCGTCAGCAGAGGTAGAAGATAGAGACCGCTGAAAATTCCAATACGGATCATGAACTTCTTCAGCTTCTCCTGGTTCCGTTCGTCATGTTGAATCACCTGACGCACGTGGTTCAGAGACACTATCCCGGCCAGCAGCAGCGAGAGGCCAGACAGCACGGCCACGGCCAGAGGAGCCACGACGAACCAGCGCAACGCCAGCAGGTCGTAGAGACCAACAAAACACACGCCGCTGATGCCGTCTCCCTCCACTTTATTCAGTGCCAGTAGCGTGACCGTTAGCGCTCCGGGAAGACCCCAGGCCACTGTGTGGAACCACACAGCCTTTTTCTCGATGGCTTCACAGCTCCACTTGGGCCCAGCAGCCAGAAACCATGTGATAGTCAGAATGACCCACCACACCATCCCGGCAGTGGAGAAGAAATACAGTAGCATGAAGAGCAGCGAGCAGGCACGGTTCTGAGCGCCCAGCACCACTGTGGACGAGCGGCCCGGCATGCTGCTTTTGTTGCAGGCGGCCTCGTTACCCAGCAGAAAACCCACAAAATAAATGAAAGAGACGAAACTGTAGCACACAGCGTAAAAGATGATGGGCCGCTCTGGGTAGCGGAACCTCTTCACATCAATGAGGAAAGTTAAAAAGGTAAAGAGAGTTGCGCACAAGCACACAACAGAACAAATGCCAATGAAAGTCTTGGCAAAGCGAACTTCATGTGCTTTCAGGTACATGTTGTCACACGGAGGAGCGCAGTCCTGTGCCCCGAGGAATGAGCCGCCCTGACCGGGGTGAGTCTTCAGTTGAAGAGGACACCAGAATCCCAGATTCCGGTTGGCTGAAAGGGAACTTCTGGGTGTGGTCACATCTTCAACTGGCAAAACGGCAGAACCAGCAGGAGAAACATGACATGATTCCAAACTATTCAACCAAAGACAGATAACACACAAAAGGTTAGTGATTGACATCTCTAACAAACTATGTGTTAAAGTGTTTCTTTAAAGCAGTAATTCACCCAAAAGTGATACTTCTATCATCATTTACTCACCATAGAGTTGTTCTAAAGGTGTATACATTTCTTTGTTCTGATGAACGCAGGGAAAGATATTTGGAAGAAAGCTTGTAACCAAAAAGATCTCAACACCCATTGACTCCCATAATAGGAATAACACTATGGTATGCAAAAGTGTTGGCTTTTACATTTTTTTGGCAGACGCTTTTATCCAAAGCTTCCAAATATGTTTCTCAGAACAAATACATTTATACACATTGGGAAAAACTCATAGGCGAGTAAATGACAGAATTAAATTTTTGGGTGACGTATCTCTTTAAAGTCAAAGGCTCCACATGTACACATCAGATTTCGTTCCTCATTAGACATGACCCGCTGAAAAAGAAATTCCTCATCTGTCCTGCAGCAAACTATTCATAATCTGTCAAACACTTTAAAGCAATAACAGAGTATTTTGACCTTAAAATAAGGCTAACCTAACCCTAATCTCTAAAATTATTTTAGTCGTAGGACAATTATTAACAGGATGAATTTTACTTTCAATTCTCCCTAACCAACCCTTTATCACACTTGCGAGTAGGTTTAAAATTTACAGTAGGTGGTTACAGTATTTGATATGTTCTCACGCTCACCCATCACACTGCAGTTCTGAAGGCCAGCTGATGCCAAACGTGCGCATATCTCCACTGCAGTCAGACATGACACGCTCACACAGCTCTCTGCACGGACGCAGCACACGCGTGTCGTCTGTGCACTCAGGAACAAACGCTTGACACAGGAACAGATGAACGTCAGGAGAACAGCGCAGGTTAACCAATGGCATGAAGTGCTGCACAAAGAGAAAGTAGTAAGAGAACGGTTCTCTCATACCATATAATGACACTTTGAAATATAAATCAGGACAAAAACACGAACAGAAACGGATTCATTAACAAGATTATTTGCACGTGCATGAAAACCTTCAGCTTTAAATGGAACTGACAGAACACACATGCTTAAAGCTAAGCAGAGATCACAAAACACAGAGACATGATGAGTGGTTCTTTGCACACATGTTTTTGATAATGCTGGTTGAGTTTCTGACAGCGATCATTAAGTGCTCTAAATACATAAATCTACATCTTCTGTTGAAAACACAAGACTGCTCCAAATGCAATGATATGATGAACCATTTGTCTATATAAATCTGAATATAAAGCAAGAGCAGAGGTAATATTGTGTATGTGCGCTTGGTGGAGTTCTCCCAGCAGTTTCCTTCCTTCCTGCTTTCATGTTTAAAGGTTTGAACAATAGTGCCGAGGGCCTTTCTCCTGTGTGTCACACGAGGTGGAATATTTGATACTCCTACAAAAGCAGCTCAATCCGTCAGTAAAACCTCAACGAGACGAGTGCAGGAATGTGCTCTGTACCTCACAGAAATACTGTGTAAAACAACATGAGTTTATATAACAGACCTGACCTGATATGCATTATAAAATCTCAAGCAATGATCAAAACAAATAGAAGACAGCCAAGTGATGGTCTAGTTCATCTTGGTATCGTACATGTACCCATCAAGTGGTGAAAGTACTAAAGACATTTTGTTTAACACCTCGAATACAAGTGAATGTTATGATCCATTATTTTCTAACATGCTAAAAAAAATATTTGAACAAATGTTGCATTTAGGGTCATGGAATTTGAGCTTTTAACAAGACTTCTTTACCCTTCGGCCTCATATGAATGAAACTCATATGAATTCATTATAAATGAAAAATAAAGCAGCTGTTTTTACCAAACCTTACCTTCATGCTAGTGGCTGCAATGTCCTGGTCATAATGATCAAGCATGTTTGGGAAAAATGTCCTGTTGTATGACATGCCATGACACCACTGCACACGCACTGGCTCACATGTGAACAAACTGTGGCTCATACAAGAGTCCAACATGAATGAAATGATGCTTAACCAAAGAACGACCTGCATGATTCCATACAGAAGCAAAAGATTCAAGATGATCTTCAGTCATCCACACAAACTGAAACACACAAGACAACAGCATTTAACATCTCACACACATCAAACAAAGAGGCACCACAGCTTAACCGCGGTATCCACACATACACATGCTTTAAATACAATTACACTAGTTTAACCATAATACTCTAGTCAATCTGTGGTAATACAAATAAGGTTTAACAATAAACAGGTTTCCCGAGGATGTTGAATTTTCGTAACCGTCACGAAATCAACTGGAAGACCTGCAAACTAGACATTTACAAACGGGACATTAAAAAACCGGACGCATTTTTTTAAGTTCACGGAACGTTTCCACAAAGCGATGAAAAGTGAACATCTTAAAACTTGACTGTATGAAGCCAACAGCTTCATAATGTTTTATTGTTTATTGTTTTATCGATAAAAGCGGTCATGAACTAATCGCTCACCACATCGAATATCACTCCAAGTCTTTTAAATCGGTGTCCGTGTGTTGTTAAAGACTCTTCTTGCTGTTGTCTCCGAGAGTAACTTGTGTCGAAAGCTTCATGTAATGATCCGTGTGTATTCCTGCAGGAAACGGCCGCTCCGTCGGACTTTATAACTTCCTAACATAAGGAATTTGAGGTTTGCGCGTGCGCAGTAAAGACCCAGCTGCAGTTTACGCCCAATCCCAAACCTGTAAATATACAAGCGCGTGACACACATAACTACAGTGAACAGCTTTCTACTGTCAAACACAAAATACATTAAAGAGTATTACATAGAACACTCATAACTCTACGATGCGAACAAAATCCTCATATCAGAGCAGTAGCAAAGTTTGCATATTTCAACGCCCATTTTGTGTTGAACAGCAGCTGTAGAATGAACCTCCTATTGGTCTAACATGCTGCTTTCAAGGAATGGGATATTTCCCTAACAAACAAATGTTTTAACTAAGTTCTACTTCCGTTCAATGCAGATTAGTCACAGCATACACAACTGGTTATTCGACAGACACACACACAGACAGCAGGACAAAGACAGACAGACACACACATACACACACACACACAGACAGACAGCAGGACAAAGACAGACACACACACACACACACACACACACAGACAGCAGGACAAAGACAGACACACACACACACACACACACACACACACACACACACACACAGACAGCAGGACAAAGACAGACAGACAGACAGACAGACAGACAGACAGACAGACAGACAGACAGGACAGACAGACAGACACACACACACACACACACACACACACACACACACACACACACACACACACACACACACCCACGCAGGACAAAGACAGACAGACACACGACACACACACAACACACACACACATACAGCAGGACGAAGACAGACAGATAGACAGACAGACACACACACACACACACACACACACACAGACAGCAGGACAAAGACAGACAGACAGACAGACAGACAGACAGACACACACACACACACACACACACACAGACAGACAGACAGCAGGACAAAGACAGACAGACACACACACACACACACAGACAGCAGGACAAAGACAGACAGACAGGACAAGACAGACAGACAGACAGACACACACACACACACACACACACACACACACAGCACACACACAGACAGACAGACAGACAGACAGACACACACACACACACACACACACACACAGGACAAAGACAGACAGACAGACAGACAGACAGACAGACAGACACACACACACACACACACACACACACACACACACACACACACACAAGACAGACAGACAGACAGACACACACACACACACACACACACACACACAACACACACACACACACACACACACACACACAGACAGACACACACACAGCAGGACAAAGACAGACAGACACACACACACACACACACACACACACACACACACACACACACAGACAGACACACACACACAACACACAGACAGACACACACACACACAACACAAACAAAGACAGACAGACACACACACACACACACACACACACACACAGACACAGACAGACACACACACACACACACACACACACACAGACAGCAGGACAGAAGACAGACAGACAGACACACACACACACACACACACACACACACACAGACACACACACACACACACACAGACAGGACAAGACAGACAGACAGACACACACACACACACACACACACACAGACACAGACAGACAGACAGACAGGACAACACACACACAAACACACACACACACACACACACACACACAACACAGACAGACAGACACACACACACACACACACACACAACACAGACAGACAGACACACACACACACACACACACACAGACAGACAGACAGGACAGACAGACACACACACACACACACACACACACACACACAGACAGCAGGACAAACAGACAAAACAGACAGACAGACACACACACACACACACACACACATACAGCAGGACGAAGACGAACACACACAGACAGACACACACACACACACACACACAGACAGACAGCAGGACAGACAGAAGACAAAGACAGACAGACACACACACACACACACACACACACACAGCAGGACAAAGACAGACAGACACACGCACACAAACACACACACACATACAGCAGGACGAAGACAGACACAGACAGACAGACAGACACACACACACACACACACACACACACACACAGACAGCAGGACGAAGACAGACAGACAGACACACACACACACACACACACACAGACAGCAGGACAAAGACAGACAGAAGACACAACAAAAAAACACACACACACACACACACACACACACAGACAGCAGGACAAAGACAGACAGACACACGCACACAAACACACACACACATACAGCAGGACGAAGACAGACAGATAGACAGACAGACACACAGACACACACACACACACACACACACACACACACAGACAGCAGGACAAAGACATTTACATGTACATTTAATCATTTAGCAGACGCTTTTATCCAAAGCGACTTACAGATGAGGAAACATTGGAAGCAATTATAACAACATAGGCAACAGAATACATAAGTGCATCAAAACTAGTCCATTAAAGCCTAGCACAGTATACAAAGCTAAGAATAGTACGTTTTTTTTTTTAGTAAGAAGGAAAGGGAAAAGAATTAGGATAAATCAATCAGCGACGTGTTGACGGAAGAGATGCGTTTTTAGGCGTTTTTTAAAGATGCCAACAGAGTCTGCTGATCAGACAGACACACAGACAGCAGGACAAAGACAGACAGACAGACAGACACACAGCAGGACAAAGACAGACATACACACAGACAGCAGGACAAAGACAGACAGACAGACACACAGACAGCAGGACAAAGACAGACAGAAGGACAGACAGACAGACACCAGGACAAAGACAAAGAATACATTTGCGTTAACATTAAAATAAATGTGAGTTAGTAAACTTTTATCTGCTATTACATTGTAAACGGCTGGGTATTTGCCCATCAACAATAATAGACCTAAAGAGTTGGTAACATTTTTAGTTACAAGATAGGAACTTTATTGTCAGTGTGCACGTACAGTACATGTGAAATTTGATTTTTTATCATACTTTTACTTTTAGACGCGTGTATTACTTTACTAGCATTACTTTACTAACCCAGAGAGTTGAAAACCCGTCCAAAACCTTGGCGCATCATAATTTGATCCATCATAAAATCATGCAAACTGTTAATGGTTTAATACACACACTGTTGCCGGTGGTCGGAACTCTGCAGTTCCAGTTCCTGAGCGTGCAGCGCATGCGCGTAAACTTGAGTTTGACCAGCAGCGCATCTCCAGCGCATCCCATTCACGCGCATCTGTTTGACGTGACTACGTGTCTATGTACCGTACAACTTTTCACAACTAATAAACGCTCATTAAAAGTCTGTAAAAGGTTTAATTTCTTTTGTAGAAATGGGCTGTTCGTCATCCAGCACACAAACAGTCGCGGAGGAGTCGCGGCCGGGAATTAAAGAGATGAGCGGAGAAACTCTGCGTGAGTATAACACAGTTCATTGTTACCCAACCCGTTCTCATCAACCTGCGTATAAATAACACGACTTAACACCCTAACCCATCTTTACACAGCTAAACGCTTTACGACAATACGTAATTACATCAAAATTGTCTGACTTCAATATTATAGTTTAATGTACATGTTGTCTGTGGAGCTTAATGATTTAGTGTGTGTGTGTTTGAGAGAAGTGCGCTAAAGACAGAACGAGAGGAAAATAAATGTAAACATGAATGGATGGATAAAATTGCTTTTTTAATCCAACAGAATGTCAGTTTTTATGACCTTTTACACGTTCAACTGGATTAACAGAAACATTTGAGAGATGTGTTTCGTGTTGTCAGTAAGATTTATTTGATTATAGGATTTTTCCTCAGATGATGGGTTATGTGTTCAGACAGCTAAAAGGCCGTTTAGGACACCTTCAGCCTCAGGCATGCCTCTGTTTCACTGCATCAACTCATCTGCTGTGTTTTCACATCACATTCACATGGATGAGTCCATTCAGCTCTTCTTCGTCCATAACATGAAGTGATGCCTTTGGCTTTTAACAATGTGAACAGGTTTAGCAGGCATTGATCTTCATCTGCTGGCAGGTGGTTTTATGAGAAGCTTATGAATTGTGTTTTTGTACATTTCATTTTTCATGACAATTAAGAAAACTATATTTAATCTATCTGATTACTGAAGACTGTAGATGTTACTCAATTAACTAAACTAAATAACGTGTTTCAGGAAAACACTAAATACTGTGTGCTCTTAAAATGAAAGACTTTCATTGTGTTTCTGTTGTCATGTGTCAAGTGCTGAACGATGCTTTGTTGATGACTTTAGAAGGAGAAATATTAACTATGTGGTAGTTTATTCCTCTCTGTTATATTAATTATTTACCTATGTGCTTCTGTCTGAACAAAATTCTTCAGATATGCATTAGACGCTGAAACGGATCATTCACAATGTCAACAACAGCTGAATTTAATGCAACAATTGCTCTGCATTAATGTGCAATGGATTAAAAAACACGTATATAAAAATAAAAATTTAAATAGTTCATTATGGTTATATTTTTCATGTTTGCATTAAATTTAGTTTTGTCCTGTATTTATGTGTTTTACAGGCAGACGTGATAGGATTATAGCAGAGGACAGTGTGACCGTCACAAAGCAGATGCGGTTTCAGAAGGAATCAGGACAAGAGGTGGCAGGTGTTCTTGAGACTATTGAGGTGGAGAAGTTTCAGGCTGAGGCCTTTAAACCAGTCAGTGCACTTGTGAAGGAGTCGAATATTGCAGAAGTTCCTTCAGCACCAAGGCCTGATTACTCAGCTAAAGAGCCATTAATTAATGCTGCTTTAACTGAACACGTCAGGTCTGCTGATGAACCACCCACCTCACCCCCAGAACCCACCTCAGTGGAACCTAGCACAGATCAAGAGCCAATATCAGCAGATACTACAGCTCTACAACCCACTACAGTGGAACCGAGATCAGCTCCAGAGTCAATGTCAGCAGATACTACTTCAGCTCTAGAACCCACCTCAGTGCAACCCAGCCCAGATCTCGAGAAGACATCAGCAGATACTGCAGCTCTAGAACCCACTCCAGTGGAACCGAGCTCAGCTCCAGAGTCAATGTCAGCAGATACTACTACAGCTCTAGAACCCACCTCAGTGGAACCCAGACCAGATCTAGAGAAGACATCAGCAGATACTAAAGCTCTAGAACCCACTCCAGTGGAACCGAGCTCAGCTCCAGAGTCAATGTCAGCAGATACTACTACAGCTCTAGAACCCACCTCAGTGGAACCCAGCCCAGATCTAGAGAAGACATCAGCAGATACTGCAGCTCTAGAACCCACTCCAGTGGAACCGAGCTCAGCTCCAGAGTCAATGTCAGCAGATACTACTACAGCTCTAGAACCCACCTCAGTGGAACCCAGACCAGATCTAGAGAAGACATCAGCAGATACTAAAGCTCTAGAACCCACTCCAGTGGAACCGAGCTCAGCTCCAGAGTCAATGTCAGCAGATACTACTACAGCTCTAGAACCCACCTCAGTGGAACCCAGCCCAGATCTAGAGAAGACATCAGCAGATACTAAAGCTCTAGAACCCACTCCAGTGGAACCGAGCTCAGCTCCAGAGTCAATGTCAGCAGATACTACTACAGCTCTAGAACCCACCTCAGTGGAACCCAGCCCAGATCTAGAGAAGACATCAGCAGATACTGCAGCTCTAGAACCCACTCCAGTGGAACCGAGCTCAGCTCCAGAGTCAATGTCAGCAGATACTACTACAGCTCTAGAACCCACATCAGTGGAACCCAGACCAGATCTAGAGAAGACATCAGCAGATACTGCAGCTCTAGAACCCACTCCAGTGGAACCGAGCTCAGCTCCAGAGTCAATGTCAGCAGATACTACTACAGCTCTAGAACCCACCTCAGTGGAACCCAGCCCAGATCTAGAGAAGACATCAGCAGATACCACAGCTCTAGGGCTCACTCCAGCGGAACCAAGCTCAACACCCACAGCATGTTGCAGACAGGCTGAGGATTCTTCTGCACGCATGGATAGAGCAGCCGTTACACAGTCTACAGGGGGGATTTCTCCCGCTCAGCCTGCAAAGGATGGGGGTATGAGGAACTGTTCTCACATATTCCAGATGTCCAATCTGCAGCCGGCTGTCCAAAACAAATCTGTACTTTAACTCTTTACCTACTTAAACTACAAGGAATGCTAGGTAATAGAAGAAAGATTGTCAAGAAGGGTTTACTCCATGCTAGACAAAGACGTTTCAGTACAGTAGCAAACAAATATGACACACTTACTGCAGACGCTCTCTCATTCTGTTTTGCTGTTCCAAAAACCACAATAATCTGTGATGCTTCACATTATACAAGATGAGCTTTTGTGTTCGCTAGGGCTGTGATGCAGTGTGGTAAACAATGTTAAGTGATTTGATATGTGTATGAGAGGACTTCAGTATATAACTTCTTAAGGATAGAGTTCTCTCTCTAGCACTACTGATATGTTTTCTTTGAAAACTTTGAGACAGTTCTTAATTCTTTTTACTTTAAAATGGTTATTCTATATACAGACAGAATAACTTAAAAGCAATATAAAATAGATAAGGTACAGACATATATAGGCACATACACATTATCTACAGTACATACATACAATTGTACCACTCAATGGTATTATTGCAAGTCTTTCAAAAGATAAGCTAGAGATACTTTATCAACATTATCAACAAATCAAAAGAAAATGTGCAATACTATCATTGAGAGAACAAATGACATTCCTAGGGAGCAAAGTGTCTTTGCGATTTTAGTCTGACTAATACGTTAAATGCATTATTCAAGTATAAATTTCCTTGGAAGAAACCAGACTCAAGCCGGAGAGCCAGTTCTCCGCTGGCTTGTTAACATAAAAATGCTGCATCTTGCTAGGCTAAACCTGTGCGTGTGTGTATTTGCAGGGCCTATGCTTGAGGTTTTACAGCCGGACGATGAGAAGACAGATGCAGCTGGTAGGACTCTTCTTCATTGGCTCAAAGATCAAGAAAGCAAGCCATTAGAAAAAAAACTAATGCTTTCTAAAGCTCATCTGCAGTTTATGCTAAAATGATTTGGAGATTTAGTAAGTAAAGAACTGCTATTAGCACCTAATGTACTATTGCTCTTTTATGACATATCGCTTATTGCTCCCCGAACTCTTTGTAAGTCGCTTTGGATAAAAGCGTCTGCTAAATGACTAAATGTAAATGAATTTCTTTTTCCAAATTATGATCATATTTCTTATACTTTTGGTTTACCAACATCATTCATCATTTTGAAAGAAAAGAGGTTCTTACCCTTATTACAGTTGGAACTGGATGATCACGTGACATGAATTTCGATGGGTCACATTACTCATGGCATGAATGAGGTCTGAGCACCTCCGTAACCTGATAGAAACGAACAAAAACAATCCAAGGTTTTTATTTAGCACAGTTTCTAAATGAACAAATAAACAGACATCATCTGACCAGAATATCCCGCCGCACCTTGGTAGCAAGAATTCTTTACAGAGAAAATTGAAAACATATGAGACAAAATAGTAAAAACTCAAACTCCAAGTCTGTCCTATGAATTAGTACCAACTATCGCCCCAGAAGAAAGGCAACAGTGTTTTTCACCTATAAAACGGGAAGATTTAATTAAACTTATAGCAACATCTAAACCTACAACTTGCTTACTAGACCCCATACCAACTAAATTATTAAAAGAGTTACTACCCTTTGCAATTGAGCCCATTTATAACATTATCAACTCGTCAATTAATCTAGGCCATGTCCAAGGACTCTTTAAGATGGCTGTCATTAAGCCTCTTTTCAAGAAACCTAACTTCGATCCAAACGAACTAGGAAACTATAGACCGATTTCAAATCTCCCTTACCTGTAAAAATTACTAGAAAAAGTAGTGTCCACTCAGTTATACGCTTTCTTACAAAATAATGATATACACGAATAATTTCAGTCAGTCTTTAGGCTGCATCATAGCACTGAAACTGCGCTCGTAAAAATGACAAACGACTTGCTTATAGTATCAGATAAAGGTAACATCTCACTACTAGTCCTGCTTGACCTTAGTGCTGTGTTTGATACTTTAGACCAAAACATACTTCTAGATCGCTTACACAATTACCTGTATTGAGGGACAGGCACAACAATGGTTCAGATCTTACTTATCAGACAGACAGTTTTACTTTTATTTAAATATATAATATGGACACAATCTATTTAAAAATATATACAAATATTTATTTCTTGTTTTCTTTCTTTCAGCTGCCGGGGAAAATTGAACTGATCTCCAAAGATTGCTGATGTGTATTTACACCCAAACTCACCACTGGACGTTAAATGTTTTTATGTTTTGCAGTGTATAATAAGTGCAATAATTGACCTTCCCCTCAGGAGTTTGTGCATTAGAGTTTCCAAATCACATCAGCCCTGTTGCCACGGAGGTGCCTTAGAGAACACAAATGCTTTGGGGGTAATGGGGGGGGGGGGGGGGGAATTTTTGGGGGGCGGGGGGGGGGGGGATTGAAATTTTTGTGGGTGTTTTTTTTTTTTTTGTGGGTTTTGATATTTGTTGCATTCAATGTAGTGCAAGTTTAATCAGCCTTCTCCTCGCTCTGCTCAGACCTCCCGCAGACTGAAGCAAGCTCACAATGCACAGTGATAAATCTCATTTACAGTAATGAAGAAAATGGTAATAATTAATATCACATCAGGTTTATCAATAGTTAGTGAAAGAATACAATATACATTTATATATATATATATATATATATATATACTAATATATATATATATATATAAACACTTACCAAGCTCAAATAATATGTCTTTAAATCACCCACATTCCAGCATTTTATATAACCAATACGGTTGGGACACAAATAACAAAGAAATCACAAAAACAATTCATAAACATACCTGCATTCAATGTAGTGCAAGTTTAATCAGCCTTCTCCTATCAAACAGTCGAACATAGAAAAGATATCAGCAGACACGCTTCACAGGCCAACATTACACTAACATACAACCCAACGTGCTACTGCATTCACTCGGTTAAACTTTCACTTATGCAGGAAAAGCAGCTTTTAGAGGGAAGATCACATACTTTAAAATATTAGGATTTTGTGTGAATTTAAAATAAAACAAAATTAATCCCTTTTACATTTTTAAAAAAAAGCAAAAACCATATTTATAAAAAAAATAAACAAAAAAAAAAATTTTTAAT
This sequence comes from Barbatula barbatula, assembly GCA_037178815.1. Lineage (NCBI taxonomy): Eukaryota > Metazoa > Chordata > Actinopteri > Cypriniformes > Nemacheilidae > Barbatula > Barbatula barbatula. The sequence continues at coordinate 70,204 of CM074087.1, forward strand.
TTAAATCAAAATTTAGATTTTTTGGGGGGGGTTTTTTATATATATTATATATTTTCCCTCTGTTTTAATTTTTTTTTTTTTTTTTTTTTTTTTTTTTTTTTTTTTTTTTTTTTTTTTTTTTTTTTTTTTTTTTAATATAAAAAAAAATAAAAGTACTTGTTTTGATCACATGAGGGTCATTCTACAGAAACGTCCACTTTTGGTATGGCAAGATGTCTTAAAATTGATTTATTTTTCTAACATTTAAACTTAGACCACATTATTAGGTTACCCTTTGACTTTATGAGTACACATAAATGACAGCTTAATTTTTGTGTGCATGTACTTAAAGACAGCATACACATTTGTTTTGTCACTGGTGTTACCTTACTTTTTTAGCAATATTAAAGGTGTTTATGAAATATTATTAAAAAATTAATTCAGTACATGCAGTCAGAGGTACAGAAAATTTATGATAATCTTACTAATAAGGAGATTTTGTTTCATTTATTTCAATCAGGTTTGTTAAAAGTGTGACTGAATGACGAGTTATAAACAAGCAATGATACAATGCTTCAGTTTCATTGAATTCGGCTACACTTAAGAATCAGGCTTTAAAGCAAAATACTTTCTTGAAAAAAAAGTTCTTACTCATTTAACCCTCTCTTGCTCTTGAAGGAGTTAGTGAAAAGGTTATTTGAGATGATATTGGTGTGAATAGCCAGGGAAGCAAATCCAGATGTGACTAGAGAGAAGTTTTGTACCTTGAAACGCTGATCTATCTGGTGATGATGGGGGTGTCAATGCTTCTACTCTGACTCTTTGCCTGCATCTTTCCATGCCTTTCGCTCATATCTCTTCTCCCTTTCACTCAAATCACTTATTCTCTTTCTTTTTTGTGTGTCAATGTCATGGAGATAGCTCTGTTTCCTTTTCTGCAAATACTCTGCTCTGCGTTCAGGATCAGCATCCCTACGCTTTCTGTATAGTCGTTGTTTCTCAGCTGCACTCCGTTTAGCCATACCCTCAATTTAGAAATACCTGACCAAAGGAGGATTAACAATGACAAAGAAAAGTTAGAATCGCAATGTGATTTAGTGCTATTTTATGCAAAATAACTAAATGAATAGCTTTGAACAAAGTTTATCTATAAAAGGGAGTCACTGGTGTTACTGATCTTCACTGGTGTTACCCATAAGGAAGGTGACACCAGTGACAGTAACACCAGTGACAATTTTCATGAAAACTGCATTTTACAAAATGGCTGCTGCAAGGTATAAAACCACATGTTGTCAATCATTGTATACTCTCTAAATTTAGTAGTTTAATCCATTTGTATTCTAGTTTTTTACAATTCCCAAACAATAAAGGAGTCATTCCAGTGACTTTGACTAAAAGCTTCATATGAAATCATGAGATAAATGAGAAGATTTCTGATAATTGAAAAGAGACAGTGGACTTACCATGGGCTTCTCTTCATAGATCTCCAGGAAATTGGAAGAAGGGAGTCAAGTGATGTCATCAGTGTGATTTTTATTTAAAGATAGTAGCTTTTTTGTTAAACGGTAACACCAGTGACACCACTCCAGGGGACCACTACTTTCATTATATATTTTATAATATTTATTTAGCATTTAGTTTTTTAATGTAATTTACATCATATATTTGATAGTTATGGACACATTATTGTATTTTAAATGGAAGAAAACACAGTTTTTGACCTAAAAATAAAGCATTTTCCCTCTGTACATGACTTCTGTGATGCTTGGAATTCTAATTAATGAATAAAAACCAAATATTGCCAAATTGATGGCTCAAAAAGGTGAAATTGTTCAAATAACATATTGTTTCATTTTAAATTATAAAAAAATTGTAACCCTAAAGTGTTTTTCAAGTGTAATATTTCTGTAAAGGCTAGGGACAGACAAATTGACATTTCCGTAGAATGACCCATTGAGCGTTTTCTTTTTCTCCATACAGTCTATTGACTTAAGATTGAAATGTGGTGATCTTGTCGTGTGTGTTCAGTGGTTGATGATGACACGTATCCTCACAAACGGTGAAACATACAGTATTAAAAAGAATAAGAATGAATTGTTTATTTTTATAAACGACAACTAGATGCTTCTGTTGAATAAGTTCCGTAGAATTCGGAAAGGACTTCATTTCCCATACGCCCCTAGAGCCGGAAGTGAGCGCGCACGTGTGTTAAGGCTCGTGCTGCGTCGAACAAACAGGAACACTTCACTGAAACCAATTGAGTTGCTTCGAAATCAAAAATTATAAATAGTTTCGTTTCATCGCGTTCAAGGTAAATGACATACTGTACGCTGTTACATACATTTTCTATATTGAACGTTTTCATCAAAAATTGCAAACGTTTGAAGATTCATTCGGTATACTGAATGAACGAAATGTTTTATTTTAACAATAGAAATTGATGATTCTATATTACTAAGAGTAGTATGTGTATAATACATTCTATACTGTACCGTATATACGTGTGATGATAGATTGAAATGGATGAATCTGAATATTTATTTTGAATATTATATGATTGTTGTTGTTATTGAAGATGACTGGAGCTAAAGACAGAATGAGACAGAAAAAGATGAAAAATCAGCCGAGAAACGTGACGTACAGCAGCACAGGTGATGTTCACAATGTCTTTCCTTCTCTTCACCGTTGTTGGATGTTTTCAGATGTTCACAATGGTTTTTATCATCTGTAGGTCGCAATGTTGAAAGAGGTCAGGGGTCACTTGCCAGTGGCTGGGTCAGAGGTCATCAGACTGGTGGTCAGGGTTACAGTCGAGATCTGCCTAAATACATCACAGGTGAGCCAGAGATATCTGACCTCATTCAAAAACCAAACCCTTGTGAAACACACTAACAACCTTCTCGTCCATATGAGACACATTTATCTCTCGGTGCGTGCGCGTGTGTTTGTGCATCAGTGTACAAAGTGCATTCAATCCTGACTCATCAAGAAGTTACAGTATGAGATCCAGTGAAAGCTTTCAGGGTTTTACGTGTTTCAAATGACTTTGAACGTGTGAATAACACGTTCAAGTGATGTTTAAAACTCACTGATAATCTCCCCATCCGTCGCATTTCTTACTCGGACTTCCATGTATTCTACTTTATCGCAACAAGTTCTAAGAATGCATGTTAGTCCAGCAGCGTGACTCCGAAGGCAACATGACAGAAGGGCCCAGCCATTTCACTCATTTACATTTCTTTCTGTGCTCAGAAGACAGTCAGCTATTAGAGATTTGATTCCACAATCAAATAATGACACCGGATTGTTTGTTCTCTCATTTTCCTGCAGCGTCTCACTTTGCAAATGCTCGTGCAGCAGAAGTCAACGGCATGCTGAAGGCTGTCAGTAAACCTGCAGGCAGCTGTCACGTATTCAACGCACTGCCAAAACACATGCGCAGACGAGCCATGAGCCACAACACCAAAAGACTGCCGAGCCGTCTGCGCGAGGGTGCCCATAAACTGGTACTGTGCTCCCTAAACTACCGCCCTACACACACGCGCCCCAGGACGTTTGTATAATAAAATGATTGTGTGTTTGTTTGAGAACGGGTCACACGAGCAGTGCTGCATGTCAAGTGAGAATTCTGGGATTCTTATTGTCATATCCGTGTTGTTTTTGTGGCTGTATATTTAGATGGAGCGCAGTCAGCAAACAGAGAAAGACAAGAAACAGTTACCCAAAAGGAGAAGTCGCAAAGCTCGTCGTCGTCATGGCAACCTGCTTCTCGAGTTTAATCGCAGACAGAAGAAGAATAAGTGGCTTGAGACACACATTTGGCATGCCAAACGCTTCCACATGCTGAAAAGATGGAGTTACTGTCTGCCACACAAACCAACTGCAAAAACCTACAGATCCAGTTACAGAGCTATGAACACACACGCCTTACTGCAGGTAACACACACACACACACACACACACTGGTTTTACACATTACATTATACAATGTACTTACAGTCCTCAGGGATGCAAACGTGTCACTTTTTGGCGAAATGCACTGGTTTGGATCCAAAAGGGGTCATAATTGTGATTTTATCGTCTATATCCGATGAGGTTTTTGTAAATTATCCCCTTTAAAAATCTTTCTTTGAAAATTAGCCAGAACAATACCTGTTGAGGGAAAGGTAATTCCCCCCCCTCATTTGTCAAGTATTCACAGAAGACGGATTAAATGAATAATATGAGATACATATTGTATAATATATAATATATATATATATATATATATATATATATATATATATATATATATGGTGCAGTTTATGAACTGTCTGATCAATAATTGCACCTGAAACCGCAATAACTGGGCATTAAATCCTTAAATGCACAGCTAGCCATGGATTATCACTTTATATATGTATATAAGGAACATATAATATAACATATAAATATATATATAGGCTAACCACATTCAACCTCTGCAGCAATGCTGGCAGCACTCATACGTCTATTTCCCTCTGGATATGACGCTGAGCATGAGCATTTAACTTCTTTGGTTGACCATGGCGGGGCCTGTTCTGAGTGGAACCTGTCCTGTTAAACCGCTGTATGGTCTTGGCCACCATGCTGCAGCTCAGTTTCAGGGTCTTGGCAATCTTCTTATAGCCTAGGCCATCTTTATGTAGAGCAACAATTCTTTTTTTCAGATCCTAAGAGAGTTCTTTGCCATGAGGTGCTAGGGCTGGGCGATATGGCCAAAAATTCATATCTCAGTATTTTTAGGAGGAATAGCGGTATACGATATATATCCGGTATTTTTTACCAAAAGGAATAAATGGTTACTCGAAAATCAAAGCCTTTATTAAACCTTCATTTGAACAGTTTTTGAGCAAAATAAAATGCAAATACAGGGTTTTCCCTCCCTGTTTACAAATAAACAGCTTCACAACATATTTTAAATTATATAAAATATTTGATAAATAAAATACAGCACACGCAGCTTTCATTTCCCAATCTTCAAGAAAATTAACTGTCAAACTCGTATATGGCTCGCATGTCCTGCTTGACCATAAATCGGATGTTAGCGCGAAATGAGACACTTTTGCGAGCCGCTCGGAAAGCTTCTGTCTGCGTCAGAGCTTCTGTTGCAAAGTACTTGCGACTGGGTAACTGGTATCTTGAGTCAATGGTTTTTAGCAGCGTTTTAAAACCTTCTTGTTCCACTGTTGCAATAGGAACCATGTCTTTAGCAATGTGATAAGCTACCGCCTTAGTTATATCGCACCACTTGCGACTTTTCTTTTCGTAAGGCACACTTCGGGTAAAAGAAGCTTCCAGAGAGCTTTGTTTCGGGACAGATGTTTTGAGTTGCGTGGTCTTCATGGCCGAATTTGTAGCACGAAGTTGTAAACACTCATCGTACTGCACTTTATGGTAATTTTGTAAGTGGTGGAAGAGATTTGATGTGCTTCCACATTTTGATACAACGGATTTATTACATTCCCTACAGATTGGCTGTTTTTGCTTCTCTTCGTAACTATTAAATCCAAACCACCTCTAAATGAGTGAACCATTCTTTTTTTTTTACTAACCAGTAAGTTTTCTGTAGTGGTGAACGGCGGCACGTGTTCCTCCATGTCGCATGCTACCTTGTGTGCTGGAGCAGGCAAACGGGCGCGATCTGGTGCTCGTGCACGGCATCAAACCATATCGATATGAACGATATAGGCTAATCCTGCATCGCGTTGGGTAAACATATCGATATATTCCTCCAACTCGGTATACCGCCCAGCCCTATGAGGTGCATATAGATTTACATTTATTCATTTGGCAGACGCTTTTATCCAAAAAGACTTACAAGTAGTTTTATACAGTGGCACATTACTGCAGAGCGATCAGGGGTAAGGTGTCTTGCTCAAGAGCACTTCAGTCATGACCTGCTGGCACTGAGATTCAAACCTTCTGATCACGAGCCCAAAGCTCTGACCACTAGGCCATAGTTCCTGAGAGCGCGTGTGATGTGATTCTCCGTTGTGAAAACACACGGCTCAATTTAAACAACCAAAATAGTCAAAAGTTTTAAATGGTTTATTAGGCTGTCTGGCGGTCCGGATGGAACGAAGCAAAGGTCCGGATCCGGACCACGGTCCGCCTATTGAGGATGCCTGCTTTAACCTATTGTTTAAAATGTGTTGGATTTGTATTATCTGAGCTTTCTGACTTCACGTGAATGAAGGCAAATGTCTCAATCGACGGCTCAGTCAGGATTTAAGTGGCACCGAAATCTGCGTTTTGATTCGGTACAGTTACATACTGGATACAGAGGTACTTCTGTACCCAACCCAATAAATGATTTGACCCGGGTGAGAGCGAGCAAAGACTCATAATGTTATAATGGTTATAATGGAATCGGTCCCTCTGCTTTGTGTGTCTTTCAGGATTTGTCATATTTCTGTTGTTTGGAGCTTCAAGGTTCTGAAGAACAAATACTGAGTGCACTTTGCAGACTCACCAGCAAAGACACAGGTGTGTGTGTCAGCGCAGGCTGTGTTGTTGTGCAGTTCACTGCTTATTTTCAGTCATTTGTGTTGATGTTGCCTATAAGATGGTGTGTGTTTGTTTTGTAGGTCCCACGTTTGGTGCAGGGTTGTTTCTTTCAGGTTCTCGTCAGGGCAGTGTTCACCTGTACAGAGCGGATGAGTATCCTCACGGTTCTCTGGGACCCGCTGACTTCCTGTGGAGACCCCGGGCCCCTCATACATCACACAGACAGCTGTGGATCTGGATCCATCCGGCCCTTAAAGCGGTGAAACATTTATCTAATAAAAGTGACAGATGAGCGCCGATGGCTCCGAGTGTCTCAAACAAAGAGAGAGACGTTGTTGTGTAACTCCTCTTTCACACTCATCTGTTTGCAGTGTGTACAGTATATGAGCAGCACACGCTCTTTGTGCTTTCACACATACTGCCAATTCCACAAAATCAGCATTTGTAAAGAAAATTCACTTTCTGCTGAGAATCCCCTCCCCTGCATGTGACATAACAATTGTGTTGTGTATTTCACAAAAAAATTTACTTTTAGATATCATTTTGACCGGATTTGGGTGTGTGTCCAACTCCTGATAAGTGTTACACTCTTTCATGCATTTGCATTGAATAGAACAACTGACTTTTCTAGTTTGTAAATTTTAGCTATAAGGCAAATTAGCACTAGACTGTTAGATATCAGGTATTGTAAAATTCACGTGCATTTGCAGTGAGGGCTCCTCGACAACATGTTCTTCCTTCCTCCCGGATTTCTGCACCACTGTCACAAAGATCCATAAAAGGGAAGGAAGGAGGCGGGAACCGGCGAACATTTAACAAACTTTATGGTAGACTGCTGGCCACAAGAACATAAACACAAACTTAACACATGCCCGGTCCTCTCTCGTCAACAGTCCTGCCGCTCTTCCTCTTAAGCTCCCGATCTCCTCCGTGAGATATGCGGGACCAGTGCGCACAGCTGATCCCAACTATCACTCACGCCACCGGCCCCACCTCGCGGCTCTCGTCCCGCCTTCCTCACCACAATGATTTATTAACTAAATAAATCTCTCTCTCTCACTGTTTCTCAGGAAGTTGTGTCTGAGCTGCAGCTGGTGTGTCAGTGTTTTGAGGTTTTGTCCACCTCTGAGGAGATTTGTTCTGTTGAAGGGACGCTTGTAGGGCAGAAGAGGAAGAGAGATAATGAAGTCGACTGCAGTAACACTCCCTCCAAAAAGCTTTTGGGTGACTGTACGCGGGCTGCTGGGACCCCCGTGTGCTGGGGGTCAGCTGATACTGCCATCACAATCAGGTAAATGTAAAACACCTAAAGCTGTGATCATGTCCAACATCAGAATTCATTTGTGTTTCGTGAATATTTTAGGTGTACGTTTAATCGGTATGTGTGTTCTTTGACCTTTGTGCCGACAGTTTAATGCAAGTAAGATGCATGTACATCTCAAATGTCACAAAAACAGCTTTTTTCCACCTTAGAAATGTTGCCAAATTACGAAATATTCGATGTGTTGCTGACGCGGAGAAGCTTATTCATGCATTTATGACCTCAAGACTTGACTACTGTAATGCACTACTTTGTAGTTTGTTTATTGATGATGAAGGACAAACACTGTTAGTTGAGAATACAGCTGCCAGAGTTCTAACCTGGTCCAGAAAATACCATCACATAAGCCCAATGTTATCAACCCTTCACTGGCTACACATTAAGTATCGTATTGACTTTAAAGTTCTTTTAATCACTTATAAAGCCTTAAAGGGTTTAGCCCCTACCTACCTAACAGAGCTTCTATCACACTACAACCCATCACGCTCTCTAAGATCTCAAAACTCAGGACTTTTGATAATACCTAGAATATCTAAATCCACCAAAGGGGGTCGAGCTTTCTCATACGTAGAGCCTAAACTCTGGAATAACCTTCCTGATATTATTCCAGGATCAGACACACTCACCCAATTTAAATCTAGATTAAAAACACATCTTTACAGACAAGCATTCACTTAAAGCAAACTATGCAAAATAAACCACCAGGAGATGCTGACATTAGATATTATTTACTAGGTCTTTTTAATAACAAGTTAAACTATTCATGTTCTGTGTTTAACCTTTTTGTGTTTTCTGGGGTTTTTTTCCCATGTAAAGCTGCTTTGGAACAATGCAAATTGTGAAAAGCGCTATATAAATAAAATTGAATTGAAAATTGAATGTAAGAGTGAGGTTGGTAAAGAAACTCAGGGCTTAAACTGCATGAGACATTCTGTCTTGATTCTCATGCACGGATGGTTTTATTCTCCAGACACTCATCATTGAATCAGATATGAGGTTGTTGCTGCATTATTTCATTCCTGTGATGATTCATAATAATCTGTTTAGTGACCTCACCATGGAGATTGTGCGTTATCGTCTGATTGGTCCTCTGGCCCATTTGGTTCTCATGGACACACTTCAGCCAGCCAATGAGGTGAGAGATCAGTGATGACAGCACATTCATGCCAAGGTGTCACTCAGGCATTCACATATAGATGATGTCATCTGTGCAGGACAAAGAGACGGTCAAGCCATCAGGTTTCTGGTGGCCCAATCACAGTAAAGATCAGACTAACATGAAGCTCCATCAACAACAGACAGACACATTTCAGCTTTTGAGAGGTGAAGATGACGCATGTGCTTGTGTTTTATGCCCTTTTCAGACTGACTGCTGTTATGAACATTTTCAAACCGAACATTAGCATGCCATAAAGCACATTCCCATGCTTTTTTACAATTTGTTGGAGAACGTGATGTCTTTGATGCATCACCGTTTGCTTAAGTGAATGTGTGTGTTTCAGGAGTTTGTTCAACAGGAGAGGTTCCAGCTGGCTGTGTGTTAGGACTGACTGTCGATGACCCCAGACTCAGTTTACCTCAGAGACGCATTAAAACCATTCCTGGCCTACAGCCGCGTGCAGGTACACGCTGTGTGTGTTTGACCCTGAGCTCTGGGAGCCTCTGCGTTTCCATGCAGATGAACCAGGTTCGAATCCTGGCAGGGTCTGTTCTGAGGCCTGTTCCTCTCTCACGCGTCAAGCACCCATCTCACTGCACCAGTTTGAGAAAATGTATTTCCTGTGTGAGGAAAATTATGAATATTGTCACTGTGCAAATGTGTGTGTGCGTGTGTTAGATGAGTGCCGGGTGAGAGATTTGACTCTCAGAGGAGTTGCAGCTCACTGCAGTGAAAGTGCACTGTGGGATGCATCTGTTCGGCACAGTGTAACACACAACCAAATGTCCCAACAGGTAAATAAACACACGTTCTAATGCACACACTGCCCCATGTTTGCTATATATGTCATAATACTGTTTTATCTTAATAGCGGTTCATTTGTGTGTGTGTGTGTCAGGAGCTCAACAGGATGAGGAGCGAGGCGTTGGTTCCAGGATCCAGGTTGGTCGCTCCACCTCAGGGTCGTGTTCCGGTGCTGCTGGTTCATCAGCCGGGTCGAGTGCGCGGTGAGGAACGGAGACACTGGGGATCTGGCTGGGATCTTCTGCTTCCAAAAGGCTGGGGCATGGCCTTCTGGATCCCTCTGGTACAAACTTCACCACATCTAATCTAAACAGATGACATCCATGAGGGAACAAGCTTTAAACACAACAGGACTGTTATACAATATTTCTGTTCAAACTTGCTCCTGGAGATCTAGTGTTGTGGCCCTCCAGGACTGACTAGAGACGAACAGCGATTCTTCAGTTAAAATGTTCTTTCATTATGACAACAAATGCAAAACTCAGATTTAGATTGTCTTTAGGTCTGTGTATGAATCACTGGTGTGTTATAGGTGTATCGAGGTGTCCGTGTCGGTGGTCTGCACATGAGTGTCAAGCATTCTCAGTTTAAGGGTCAACCTCATTTTCCTCACGGTTACCCAGACTGCCCTGCAGGGACGCTCTTCCAATCAGAGCAGGAGGCGGAGCTTATAGAAAAGTTTAAAAGGCGAGTGTGATTTTGGAAAGACAACATAAAGGTTTCGGTTAGGGCTTCACAGTGTTAAAACCTTGGGGAAAAACCTTCTAAGAGTGGGTTTGGTTTTGATAAAGAAAATCAATTAAATATTTCACTATTTCAGGCGTCCTCCATCAAAACGCACTAACTACATTAAACATGGATGTCTTGCGCCATTCTGTTGCCCTTGGCAACAGCTGACAGAGGAGTGGGAGGAGTTAGTGAAGCTGAACGAAGGAACCTCAAGCATCTGCAGAACCGGACCACCAGAATTCACCCTTCTCAGGTCAGAGAACTATCAACACAGTATTTATCTCAAGTTTGAAGGGATGTGGTTTGATGGAGATAGGTGTTCAGAGAGGAAGAAACAAAATTTTTCATCTGTGCTTTTGAATTAGTGATGTTTTTATCCTTTGGGTTTGTAGGCAAATCAGTGCTTTGCTATAATGCGTGTAGTTTTCCATCCATATTTAAACTCCTGACACTGATGTACCGAACGTGTGAACATTTCCAGAAATAGACAAAGGACAGAGAGGACTAGATTTCTTCATCAGTTAAAGGGATACTCTACTGTAGAATAAAAATGATGTCATGAATTACTCACCCTGAAGTCGTACGATAACCCCAGGACCTCCATTCATTTTAGCAACACAAATTAAGATTTTATAATGAGAAAGCCCCTAGTGTCCCAGAGTTATTGTATGACCTGAGAGTGAATAATTCATAACCTAATTTTCATATTACGGCGGGGTATCCTTCAGGTTTTTGCATGCATTTCCATCACAGTGTGTACCCTCTGTAACGTCATGTGAATCGTGTGTTTCAGGAGTCTGAGGGTTTTGAGGCAGCTGTCAGTGTGGTGTTGTCCTTCTCGCAGTCGACCAGTGACCCATCCGCCATTAACCCCCGAGGTGGCTGCGGCGATGCAGGAAGAGTGGGGGCGGAGTCTGTTGTGGGTGCGTTTGCGTTTGTTGAGTAAGGGTCAGCCAGCTCTACACGCCATGGTGTGCATCCCCACTGTCTCTGATCTCCAGCTTCTGCTTAAAGACAGACGCATTAGCGGACCCCTGGAGCCCCTCCACAAAGACCACGTCAAGAACATGATAAATAGCAAACACAAAGCCAGCCACGCCTCTAAAGGCTCAAGCTCCGCCCCTCATATGACCCCCAGCAAGGCTCTGCCCGTCGGGCTCATTAGAGGCGTGTGGCCGCAGCCTCTGCCCAGTGTGTTGTCTCACTGCAGTCGGCTGACGCTGGGCTGGGTAGTGGAAGGCGATTTCTCTCTGGCTGCTGGCTGCGGTGAAGCGCTAGCGTACATCAGCGTGTCTGGACTCCTGCATTTGTTACTGCAGCAGCCGCAGGAGCAGCGCGGTGTTGTTCTCCTGCGTAACCCTTCATCGCTGCAGTACCGTTATGCTCAGATCATTGTTGATATTTAACCCCAGAGACTGAACGTTGCATGAGCAAACATGTTCAATGTGTTAATTTAAGGGCTCTAAATAGACTGCTGTTTTTCCGTTTTTGTTGGCTCAGCATGTTTACAGCTAAATGCACCATAAATTAGTTACATTTTTACGTCCGTAAACTGCTACAGGACGCGGGTTAATTTGATTTGTGGTAAAAATAAAAAAATTCTGTCATTCTGGCTTAATTTCTGTTAAGCTTATGACCAAATAAGAAAGTGTTGTTAAAATAATTTGTGTGCTTCTCTTCACACACACACTTCATATTATCGTAAATGCTTTGCCTTCAGATAACAATCACCAAACTCTGTTTACATTACAGGACTTTATTAGGTCTTAAAAGAAAAATCACAATACTCTCGAAACATTTTAAAATAAAACACTTTAAAAATTCCCACACACAAGAATTAGTCAGACCTGCTGTCTCACACACAAATGCTGATATATTAGTGCAGTTCATCGTCTGGCTGAGGTGGCGCTGTGAGACTACACTTCGTCCTGCTGAATTCCGCTGTTACAGGTGAATTTAGACGCCAATTTCCCATATTTACTGTCATCTGACTGCGGCTGAACTTTATCTGTACAACTTTTGCCTGAAATAAACACAGTCACTTATAATGCAAATGTTAAATCGCTCAGATGACTGTCATTGGCTACTGGAATACCTGGAATTTGGCCCATTGAAATTAACACACGGTCCATCTTGATGCTCGGTCGAGCTCTCGCAATTAGAAACACTCCAGTAAAGGCCAGCAGACACCTGAACAATCCCACAATGCAGCTCAATTACACACAGGTTAGGTTTATATTTTATTATTGTACACTGATAATTAAACCAATCTTTAAAAAGTACTCACCCGGTTATAAACATGATTATGTAAATCAAAGACAATCCATAGAATTCTTCGTAAAACAAAATCCCTAGAAAAAGACAAATATTGTGTTTTGTTTACAGTTAGGCCTATATATGTATATAGTGTTTAGATATCAGATGAAGTAAAACCTGCAACAACAGCGCTGGCAGTGAAGAACACGTAATTGATGGGCACAATCTCAGTGGCGTCAAACATCTTCATGGCCTGATTCAGAAACCTGAGGACATCAAACTGAATTAACACTGATCCTTGGGAGACAGTCAATAAAAAAAGTATGTGTGTTCAGTGCTCAGACGCACTTGATCTGAAATGCACACGATATGACCATAATGATGAACATAATGTAGAAGATGGGATAGGTCAACTGCAGATGACTTCCATGAACTGTCTCTGTGATCATTCCTGAAACAGCTTTCACAGAGATCACCGTCAATGAAGCTGCAACAAAAACATGTTTGTTTTGATGATATTGATGACATTTCATTTAAAGGACCAGTCAGTGAAATCTAGCAGCATCTATAGCGCTGACGTCACGTATAGCATCCAAAGGCTCACTCCACCCCTCCATTGCAAAGCACTACAGCGGCTGACATGCTGAATTCCATTTAAGGGCACCCGCGGTGTATATGCTTACATAGTTATATTTATTATATTGCATTCCTGTTAGTAGACCCTCCAAAAAAGCGTCAATTGCTAAGAATGTATATGATGTTATACTTTCTGTGTACTACACAGTAGGCTAGATTATAAAAACAACACAATAAAGTCTGTAGATGTGTAATGACACCTTTTGCAGCTGTTACACATGAAATGTTATTTAACTCAGCTTGCGTTTATAATGTTTTCTTACCCAACAGCGCCACCAAGAGCATCATGATTATGACGTGTTTAATATTCCTGCATTTATACAAATACATCAGGACAGCAAAGAGAATCGCCTCAAACATCTGCAGACAAACATATTTCAGATTTATTTTCTATATCAAAAATATGACTTCATGTAAGGACTTCAAACCGTATAACAAACGTACAAAGTAAATAAGGAACTGCCAGCTGACCAGCGATCGCTCCACCATGTTGGCTGTTACATGAGGAGAAGAATGAGGAGCAAATGTGACCAGCAAGAACGTGCCTGTGAGCGATAAAGCTCCTCCTGGACAAAAGATACAAACATCATTTATTCCAAATCAACTACAGGACACACAGCCATGTCAATCTGAACACGTTTGATGATGCATAACAAATCAGTTTGAACTGTAGTTTGCTTTGATGTGTTCTGTTCACTTGTGCTCGTGGGTTTGATTCCCGTAGATCGAGTCACTGTAAATAATAACAACATCTGCCAAATGAAACTGTGTGCATGTGTGTGATTGACAGCACAGTTCATGCTTGGTTTATGTTTCGAGAACTGGAACATTTCTATCACTCGGTTCCAGATGCTTGATTTTATTGTTACTGCCATGCTTGATTTGACTTCATTTAAATCTGACAACTTTATTTCATCAAGAGAGAAGATATAGAAAAACTGGACATACAGTATTGTGGTGAAGGTGTAAATTACGACTGTGCTGACATTCAGAATAACAACACAAATGTGATGTTTTTAACACACTGAATCTGTTATTTTGAGTCAGCAAACATAGAAGAAGCAAATGCGTTTCAGCCAATACACAGACATGTATGAGAACTTGTGTTCTGTCGTTAATCTCAACAGAAAACAGAATCCGAGACAAGATCATCTCACCCAGAATATCTGAAGCACGTAACGTTTCCTTGAGAAACACCACAGAAATTACAGCACTCGCTGGAAGAGAAAGACAAGCCTTCACTGGAAGAATAAAATATGTATGATGTGTTTAAAATTCTGATGACGTTTGAGAAGGTTTACCGATGACAGACACACAGCCGAGGGGTGCGATGAGAGACGCCGGTGCAAACCCATATGCAGCAAAGTTCCCCAGTTCACCCACACCCATCAACAAGATCCCACACCACCACAACCGACTGGTGTAATACGGCCGCGTTCCTCTCTGGGACTGACGCACGTGTGTGTATTTCTGCACAACAAAACCTCCACACATGACTCCAAGCACACTTAACCCACAACCATGACTGGAAAGGGTTCTAAATCAAATGAAATGATGTTTATTTTGACATTTTAAAGATTATGTTATACAAAACACAGTTTGTACAGTACAAGTGATCACCCACAGTGTGTCAGGTGTTACCTGGATGTTTAAGGAGATGCTGATAAGAAAGTTGCCACATACTGCGATACAGATGCCCACAATATAAACCTACACACACACACACACACACATAATTTTCCTGCATCAATATGAGTTGTTGAGTCGTGACTGTGGTGGGCTATATGAGAACAGATTTATTGCACTTATGCTCTTTGTAGTCTTTATGTTGTTCAAATTGGTTCAGTTGTTTAACTCCTCTGTAAGTCACCTTGGATAAAACCATCTGCTAAATGACTAAATGTAGATGTTGTTGGTCCTCAAGCATTGTGGTCCTGACGCTAAAACATCCTCACATCATTTCATACTTATAATAACTGTCACTTTATGAAAGTCTATCAACTCAACATCCATTGTGCTGTCTTTCAAAAGACAATTTCTATCTTCTGTCATTACATGAATCTTATTTTTGGGACAATTGCCATTTTGTCCTCAGTTCCACACTGAACCCACAAACCCAAGTACAGAAGATGGGGTTGAATTCAAGCGACTCAACAGGTTAGGGTTAAAGTGTCGTGCATCAAAGTGACACACAAAACAAATGATTTTTTCATCAAAATTAGAACATTACATTTCTCTTTGAAGAAGAAACTATTGGTATTTTTGTACCTCCATGCTGGATCTTCAGCGGTTGTTCCCACGGTTCATGAAAAGAGAAAATCACACACTAACAAAACAACACTCAACTCAACACAACCTCATGGGAGGACGGTTACACTTCTGTTCAACAATCTCACAAACAGAAAGTCAGAAGTTACTTCTCATGCAGACCACACACAACACGACACATTTATTGTCGATAAACAGCTTTGCTGTAAAACTGTGAGACTCAAGCTTAAATAAAACCCTTCACAGAAAATCACATTCATTACAATCATGTAACAACTAATTGATTTCATTTCGTTTTTTTATTGATTTGGTTTGTATCTGCATCATTTACACTGTTTCTATCACCTTTAGAATAAAAAAGAATGTATAAAATATAAATATACATTGTGTTGTCCATTATATGTGTGGATGCACCTCTGTGTGGTTTATTTCAAACTCAGATTATGTATAAAAGCAGAAGAAAGAATTTCACAGTTTGATGATGAAGAGCAACACAAATATTCAGAGACGCTCGATCTACATTATCACAACATTCTCTTCAAGAGAAATAAACATTATGATTAGAAATACTTACAGATTCTTTGGTATGACCGGCAGTGTTGGGCTCTTCTGTGTGTGTGTGTGTGTGTGTGTGTGTGTTACAGGACTCTTTGTGTAGAGATGGACAATAGTACTCTCTGTGTGTGTGTGTGTGTGTGTGTGTGTGTGTGTGTGTGTGTGTGTGTGTGTGTGTGTGTGTGTGTGTGTGTGTGTGTGTAAGATGCGGAGGTCACAGTGATGTGTTGGGTGGACAGTAGATCTATTCTCTTACATTACAACACATATTTGCATGCAGACATTGTGTGTGTATGTATGTACATTGAGACATTAAAACCCTCTACATGCGGACATCAAATTGCATGTTGAACTGAATGTTATTTGAGTGATATGAGAAATGTATAATTGTCAAAATTGGGCCGATTTTTAATCTCAGTCTTTTTTCTGCTGTCGGAAGTCACACAAAAGTGAAACTGTTCACAGCACAACCGACTGTTATACAGATGCGTGTGAGCGCGAGAGGCGGTGTAGTGGTGATGACGACGACGACACTTCTGACCATATGTGTACGTCACGACAGGTGCAGATCTCTTTTTCCTCGAAGTTCAGTGAAGTGTCTTCATTTATTATGTCCTTTTTCATCATTATATCCATTTCATTCTTCGCCGCCTTAAGTGGGCGGGCGGCGCGTCGTGAGAGTCACGGGTGAGTTAATACCGATGTAAATCTCCTGAAACGCGTCGAGCGGATTGAACGCGCTGCCGTCGAGGTTTTATATGAGGAAACGTTTACGCTAGAGCCACGTGAAGGTCTAAAAAGCTTCTTTTCGCCGTGTAGTTGTGTCCATGCGGTCCCAGAGAGGCGTTTTAATCGCTTGTTTTTACTGATTCGGGCATGACGGGACAGGGCGCACGTACTCCACACGAGGGCGCCATATTACGCATCAATGTGGGAGGATTCAGGCGTCGACTGCTGTCCACGCGACTCTCGCGATTTCCCGAGACGAGACTTGCGCGACTGCTGCAGTGTCAGTCCAAAGAATCGATCCTGGAATTGTGTGACGATTACGATGACTTGGAAAAGGAGTTTTACTTTGACCGAAATCCAGCACTCTTTCCTTACGTTTTGCATTTCTACAACACTGGAAGGCTGCACGTCATGGCTGAGCTCTGTATTTTTTCCTTTAGTCAAGAAATCGAGTACTGGGGTATCAACGAGTTATTCATCGACTCCTGTTGCAGCGGCACGTACCACTATCGCAAGATGGAGCCCGAGCGGACGGATTGGGACGACAAGAGCGAAGAGGGCAGTTCTGCATTCTCGCTCGATGAAATCGTCGACTTTTACAACAATGCTGGGAAGTTTGACAAGCAACCTCTGGGTAGCGTCCGGCGCAGAATCTGGCTGATGATGGAGAATCCGGGCTATTCGCTGCCCAGCCGGGTCTTCAGCGTTTTCTCCATTCTGGTCGTGCTGGGTTCGGTGGCCACCATGTGTATGAACAGCATGAGCGAGTTCACGCTCCTGGACGGTGACGGCAGACCCTGTGACAACCCGCGCTTTGAGACCGTGGAACGGTTCGGAATCGGATGGTTCACTTTTGAACTGTTGGCCAGGTTTGCCGTAGCGCGGGACCTTCTGCACTTTTTCCAACACCCGCTGAACCTCATCGACCTGGTGTCCATCTTACCTTTCTATCTCACTTTGATGGCTAACCTGGTTGCGAAGAGAAGCCCAGCACTGGTGAACCTGGGTCGAGTGGCTCAGGTTCTGCAGCTCATGAGGGTCTTCCGCATCCTGAAACTGGCCCGTCACTCCACTGGCCTGCGCTCTCTCGGCACCACACTCAGAAACAGCTACAGGGAGATCGGCCTGCTGTTGCTCTACTTGGCTGTCAGCATGTCGTTTTTCTCCGTCATGGCGTACACGGTGGAGAAGGAGTACAACGATGGCTTGAGCACCATTCAGGCCAGCTGGTGGTGGGCTACGGTCAGCATGACCACCGTGGGATACGGGGACATGGTTCCCGGCTCTGTGGTGGGAAAACTGATGGCCTCCGCTTGCATCCTGGCAGGAATATTAGTTGTGGTGCTTCCAATCACGTTGATTTTTAATAAGTTTTCTCTGTTTTATAAGAGACAGAAGCAGCTTGAGTCCATCATGAAGAGCTGTGATTTTGACGGAGGAATTAAAGAGGCTCCTTCAGTCAATCTGAGGAATTATTACGCTCATAAAGTGAAAGCGCTGATGGCCAGTCTGTCCAACATGAGCCGCCGTTCAGCCAGCAATTACGCTCTGAGCGAGTCGTCGCATTAGACTGGAAATCTCTGTTTCTCACACACACCAAGCAGCTGCTCGTTTCATTCAGAATAATGAGTTTGTTTGTGGGATGGACCGCAGTGTCTTGTGGGTAATGTTTGCTTTCTTTGACACTCAGGCTCTGTCTGTGTTGTGTATGGCTTCACAGCTGCCTGTCATTGTATGTGGAGCTTTAAAACACACACAATATAAAAACACAGCATGAAGGTTTAGAATTTTTTATATCTGTAAGGATTCTCCTTTGATCAGAGATGTTATGAGAAAATATTTCATTCATTGATTTGATTAGTATTTTGTATTGACATTTGTAAATGCAGATAAGATCTGGATGGGTTGAAGGGTGAAACGTTGTGCTTGAATGTGATTTTCAGTTCACACAAAGTGTGTTTTAGATGAGTGCGATTTCTGTGTGCTCTTGTTTCAGACATTTCTTTTCTCCAGCCCATATCTCAAGTGTTTTTAATGTTTTCATTTCTTAATTAAAGTGTTGTGTTAAACATGGTTGTCTTTAACTTTATTTAACCTTTCTTGTCGTAGTGCAATTCTTTGGTGTCCATCAGATGTGTTGGAGGTGTGTTTTTTTTAATCTCACTTTAACATCGATTTCAGGATCAGTAGAATCTCTCTCTGGTTCATCACTCTGTATTCAGACGTGTGCCCACATTACTAATGTACTGATGACTAAATGTCATGTTGTCAATGATCTGATCCACATTCTGCTTCTGTTGTGGCATCAATTCCGCCTGCAGTATCTCTTGGGAGCATTGTGACGACAATGTCTTCTGTTTCCTTGGAAACGAGTTGTCTGATTCCTCTGCTCTGAGTGTCTCTATCACTGCTGGAAATGTACTCACAATAATTCTAAACAGCAGTGCATTATGGGTAACCCGTCAGACGCAGCAGTGCATAATGTGTAACGCATCACCGTCAGACGCAGCAGTGCTTGATGGGTAACGCATCACTGTCAGACGCAGCAGTGCATGATGTGTAACGCATCGCCGTCAGATGCAGCAGTGCACGATGTGTAACGCTTCGCCTTCAGACACAGCAGTGCATGATTTGTAACGCATCACCGTCAGACGCAGCAGTGTATAATGTGTAACGCATCACCGTCAGACGCAGCAGTGCATGATTTGTAACGCATCACCGTCAGACGCAGCAGTGTATAATGTGTAACGCATCACCGTCAGACGCAGCAGTGTATAATGTGTAACACATCACCGTCAGATGCAGCAGTGTATAATGTGTAACGCATCACTGTCAGATGCAGCAGTGCATGATGTGTAACGCATCACCGTCAGATGCAGAAGTGCATGATGTGTAACGCATCACTGTCAGACGCAGCAGTGTATAATGTGTAACGCATCACCATCAGACGCAGCAGTGTATAATGTGTAACACATCACCGTCAGATGCAGCAGTGTATAATGTGTAACGCATCACTGTCAGATGCAGCAGTGCATGATGTGTAACGCATCACCGTCAGATGCAGCAGTGCATGATGGGTAACCCGTCAGACGCAGCAGTGCATAATGTGTAACGCATCACCGTCAGACGCAGCAATGCATGATGGGTAACGCATCACTGTCAGACGCAGCAGTGCATGATGTGTAACGCTTCGCCGTCAGATGCAGCAGTGCATGATGGGTAACGCATCACTGTCAGACGCAGCAGTGCATAATGTGTAAAGCATCACCATCAGACGCAGCAGTGCATGATGTGTACCGCTTCGCCGTCAGACTCAGCAGTGTATAATGTGTAACGCATCACCGTCAGACGCAGCAGTGCATGATGTGTAACGCTTCGCCGTCAGATGCAGCAGTGCATGATGGGTAATGCATCACTGTCAGACGCAGCAGTGCATAATGTGTAAAGCATCACCATCAGACGCAGCAGTGCATGATGTGTACCGCTTCGCCGTCAGACTCAGCAGTGTATAATGTGTAACGCATCACCGTCAGATGCAGAAGTGCATGATGTGTAACGCTTCGCTACTCAGATGCAGCAGTGCATGATGTGTAACGCATCACTGTCAGACGCAGCAGTGTATAATGTGTAACGCATCACCGTCAGATGCAGCACTGCATGATGTGTAACGCTTCGCCGTCAGATGCAGCAGTGCATGATGTGTAACGCATCACCGTCAGACGCAGCAGTGTATAATGTGTAACACATCACCGTCAGATGCAGCAGTGCAGCAGTGCATGATGTGTAACGCTTCGCCGTCAGATGCCGCAGTGGATGATGTGTAACGCTTCGCCGTCAGATGCAGCAGTGCATGATGTGTAACGCTTCGCCGTCAGATGCAGTAGTGCATGATGTGTAACGCATCACCGTCAGACGCAGCAGTGTATAATGTGTAACGCATCACTGTCAGATGCAGCAGTGCATGATGGGTAACGCTTCGCCATCAGATGCAGCAGTGCATGATGGGTAACGCATCACTGTCAGACGCAGCAGTGCATAATGTGTAACGCATCACCGTCAGACGCAGCAGTGCATGATAGGAAACGCATCATCGTCAGACGCAGCAGTGCATGATGGGAAACGCATCACCATGAGATGCAGCAGTGCATGATGTGTAACGCATCATTGTCAGACGCAGCAGTGTATAATGTGTAACGCATCACCGTCAGACGCAGCAGTGTATAATGTGTAACACATCACCGTCAGATGCAGCAGTGCATGATGTGTAACGCTTTGCCGTCAGATGCAGCAGTGCATGATGTGTAACGCTTAGTAAAAGGAAATGTGACGCATCACGTCAGATGCAGCAGTGCATGATGTGTAACGCATCACTGTCAGACGCAGCAGTGTATAATGTGTAACACATCACAGTCAGATGCAGCAGTGCATGATGTGTAACGCTTCGCCGTCAGATGCAGCAGTGCATGATGGGTAACGCATCATTGTCAGACGCAGCAGTGCATAATGTGTAACGCATCACCGTCAGATGCAGCAGTGTATAATGTGTAACGCATCACTGTCAGATGCAGCAGTGCATGATGGGAAACGCATCATCGTCAGACGCAGCAGTGCATGATGGGAAACGCATCACTGTCAGACGCAGCAGTTTATAATGTGTAACACATCACAGTCAGACCCAGCAGTGCATGATGTGTAACGCTTCGCCGTCAGATGCAGCAGTGCATGATGGGTAACGCATCATTGTCAGACGCAGCAGTGCATAATGTGTAACGCATCACCGTCAGACGCAGCAGTGCATGATGGGAAATGCATCATCGTCAGACGCAGCAGTGCATTATGGGAAACGCATCACCGTGAGATGCAGCAGTGCATCATGTGTAATGCATCACCGTCAGATGCAGCAGTGCATGGGTAACGCATCATAACACAGAAGTGCATCACTGTACATGTCTCTTTCTCAATTTATTAAGGTATTAAAAACAAATCAAAACAAACCAACTGCAGTTTTATTTATATTAATTGGACTGCACAATAGGAAAAACCTGAGTTATCTCATTTGGAACCAAACTGTTCAGTCAGACTTTGTCTCCATCTAATGGTCAGACGTTGCAGTGCAGCTGCTGAATGGAAAGAAGTAAAGAGAAAGGTTTGCTTTTGTATACACTCAATTGCAATTTTATTTATATGAGTATTTTTGTTTCTTAACAGGTAAATAAAAGCCACAACAGAATCATTTCCACATTTAAAAAAATGAAATCTGTGTTGGAGTGACATTCAACAGTGTTAAACTGCCATATGCCAAATGCATATTGCAGTTTTGATTTCTGCTTGCA
>CM074087.1:95000-157500 GCA_037178815.1 Barbatula barbatula
TGTGTCGGTGTTGTGTCAGTGTTGTGTCAGTGTTCTGTTGTGTCTGTGTTGTGTCTGTGTTGTGTCAGTGTTGTGTGTTTTGTGTCAGTGTTGTGTCAGTGTTGTGTTTGTTGTGTCTGTGTTGTGTCAGTGTTGTGTCTGTGTTGTGTCAGTGTTGTGTGTTTTGTGTCAGTGTTGTGTGTGTTATGTCAGTGTTGTGTCAGTGTTGTGTTTGTTGTGTCAGTGTTGTGTGTGTTGTGTTGTGTTGTGTCAGTGTTGTGTGTGTTGTGTTGTGTGTGTTGTGTGTGTGTGTTGTGCTGGTTGTTGCTCTTCTGTCGTGACATGACTTGACGTATCTCGCCGTCAGGTTTGAGCTGATGGGCTTTTCTCCCAGTATGTATGAGATCTTGTCCTGTTGTTGAAACTGGTTGAAGTCTTTGTGGAAGTTTGTGAACTGGGGGAAGAATGTTTCTCTGATGTCCGTATAGTTTGGACACGAGGTTAAGAAGTGCAGCTCTGTTTCCACTTGTCTCTGTGTGCAGTGTGGACACAGTCGCTCTTCTCTTGGAGTCCATGTCTGTCTGTGTCGGCCCGTCTCCACAGTGAGCTTGTGTTCACTGAGTCTGTACATGGTCAACACTTTTCTTAGTTTAGGGTCTGAGACGCTTTTGAGGTTTATATTCTCTGTTTAATGACCGATAGCATTCAAGTTTACTTTGCTGAGCTGTTGCTTCTGTCCAGTGTTTGAGATATTTTTCTTTTTGTGTTTTTATCATTTGGTTAATTCTGGCTGGAGTTTGGGGTTCAGTTGGACACGTTTGGGGTTTTAGAGTTAGATTTCTGAGATCAGTTGGATGAGACAACTTTTCTCTGGGTTCAGCTCCTGATGACGTAAGGCTTTGTGATGGAGTGATTCTGTATCGCTGTTCTTAAGGGGGGTTTTGGATTTTACCCCTTTTTTTTTTTTTTTAATTTATAGGGGGATATCTCCTTTTTCCCGCCGGGCGGGGGTTGTGGGGGTTTTGGCGTTTTCCCCGGAGATTTTTTTTTCCCTTTTCGGTTGGCGGGGTCGGGGTGGGGTGTTTGCCCCTTTGGGGACTCTTGAGGCTACTCTCTCTCTCTCTCTCTCTCTCTCTCTCTCTCTCTCTCTCTCTCTCTCTCTCTCTCTCTCTCTCTCTCTCTCTCTCTCTCTCTCTCTCTCTCTCTCTCTCTCTCTCTCTCTCTCTCTCTCTCTCTCTCTCTCTCTCTCTCTCTCTCTCTCTCTCTCTCTCTCTCTCTCTCTCTCTCTCTCTCTCTCTCTCTCTCTCTCTCTCTCTCTCTCTCTCTCTCTCTCTCTCTCTCTCTCTCTCTCTCTCTGTCTCTCTCTCTCTCTCTCTCTCTCTCTCTCTCTCTCTCTCTCTCTCTCTCTCTCTCTCTCTCTCTCTCTCTCTCTCTCTCTCTCTCTCCGGTGCGACTGAGTGTGTGAGTGCAGGTGTGAGTCTGAGTGCTGAGTGCTGAATGCTGTAAGTCCTTTCTTTTCTTTCTAGTGAGGTTTATAGTGTTAAGAGGGGACCCCCTTTTTTTTTGGTGTCGGGCGTTTTGCGGGCCGAGTGGGCTTTCCACGGGTGGAAATATGCCGGCCCCACGCCAACAGGTTTTGCACTCGCTCACGCGGCGTCATGCAGTGAAAATAGCGGCTGCGGTGAGTGTAGAAGAGTGCTGCCTTGCTATAGGGAATATTGTGGGACACGAGAGTGTGTTATCCGCGTCTAGAATGAACGGCGCGGTGGTGGTTTTTCTTGATTCTATTGACAAAGCGAACCAGCTAGTGGTACAGGGGGTGGTGGTTGGTAATGAACTTGTACATGTTCTGCCGCTTGCGTTACCGGCAAAGCGAGTAACTTTGTCTAATGTCCCTCCGTTCGTGAGCGATGACATTTTAATTGAAGCACTGTCTCGATACGGAAAAATTGTTTCCCCAATTCATAAAATTTCGGTTAGCACTGACTTGCCTCTGCTAAAACATATCGTCTCCTTTAGGCGCTTTGTTTACATGGTCATACATGGTGAGGCTGAACTCGAGGTATCGTTTAATTTTCGCATAGATGGTCATGATTACATGGTGTTTGTTACTACTGCGAAAGTTAAGTGTTTTCGATGTGGCCAGGCGGGGCATTTGGTGCGCAATTGTCCTAAGAAAGTTGCCACAAAGGAACCCGAAAGAACTAACGTTAGCTCAGCAGACACGGACGTGGCTGCTGCCACCGGTCTTAATGAAGTGATGTTGCCGGGCGTAGGTGCTGTTGCGATCGAGGCTGATACAGGCTTCCTCGCTGAGGAGGCGCCTGGGACGTCGTCGTCTTTACCTTCAAAGACCGATGAGATGGTTTTAGTTAATGTAGAGCAGCAGGGGAAAAACGGAAGTAAGTCTCCTGTTGCTGAAAACATCTCAGTATCTGTGGACATGGTCGGTGTGACGGTTGTTGAAACAGAAGGGACGGTTTTTAAAACACCTTTGAAAAGGAAAAATAAGGAAAAAGCTAGCGAGGCTAAAATGAGTAAGAAAAGTATTGAGAAAGATGTGGAATCTCAAGATACAGGCAGTGATGGTGAGTCTTCTGACTCGAGTGTATCTCTTTCTCAGAGTGAGTTCACTGGACGTAGTTATGAGCTTGATGATATCAAGTTATTCCTCAGAGCAACAAAAAATAAGAGAGGTGTGTGCGTACAAGAGTTTTTTCCTGACCTAAAACAGTTTGTTGAAAAAACAAAAAAATGTATGGCAGGTAGTTGTTTTACAAACAAGGAGGTGTATCGTCTAAAGAAAATTGTGATGAATATAAAAAATGTTAATGATGATGGTAAATTTGGGGGAGATGAAGACTAGTACTCTTTGCTTTTATGGTTTGTCTGTGTTTTTCTCTCTATGCTTACAAATGAGTGAAGTTCACCTAGCCACCTTAAATGTTAATGGTGCTAGAGATGTAAAAAAAAGAATGATGGTGTATGAAATGATTAAACAAAAGAATATTGATGTTGCTTTTTTACAAGAGACTCACAGTGACTGTACAAATTCTGCTGAATGGGGGAGGGAATTTGATGGCCTTTCTGTGTTGAGTCACAACACCTCAGTAAGTGGAGGAGTAGCTATCCTTTTTAGTAAGAATTTTAATCCCATTTCATATGATGTAGATGAAATTGTGAGGGGAAGACTTTTAAAGGTTAGAGCGTGTTTTGAAAAACAGGTGTTTATTTTTCTTTGTGTTTATGCTCCTACTGCACCATTGGAAAGAATGTTGTTTTTAGATGCTTTGGGTATGTCCCTGCAAAACTGCTGTTCTGAAGAATTTATTTTTCTTGGTGGTGATTTTAACTGTACTGAACTCGACTTAGATAGGAATCACATGGAGCCGCACATGGCTTCACGTAAACGTCTTACTCGCACTATTACAAAATATGAATTATGTGATGTCTGGAGATTTTTAAATAAAAACGAAAGGCAATATACTTGGGCACATTCACACGGTAATGCTATGTCACTAGCTAGGTTGGACAGATTTTACTGTTTTAAGTATCATTTGAGCATTTATAGTAAGTGTTACATAACGCCAGTAGGGTTTACAGACCACAGTATGGTGCATTGCACATTTATAGTAAGTGCAGTTAAATCGAAGAGTGCATATTGGCACTTTAATAGTAATCTATTAAATGATGAGTTTTTTAAAGAGTCCTTTAAATTTTTTTGGGAAGCTCATAGAAAATCAAAGTCTTCGTTTCTCTCAGTACAACAATGGTGGGATGTAGGCAAGGTTCGAATAAAGCAGTTCACTCAACAGTACACTCTCAATGTCACAAAAGAATTGACTCGTTCATTAGCTTCCTTGGAAAAAGAGATAACTGAACTTCAACTTTTAGCTCACTCTTCGGGCGATTTAGGTGTATTGGCAGCCTGTTCAAGGAAGAAGGCCCAGATGACGGACCTACTTGGGTACAAAACACAGGGTGCGTTGGTCCGTTCACGTTTTCAAAGAATAGATCAGATGGATGCACCGTCCAAATATTTTTTTAGTCTGGAAAAAAAGAATGGCCAGTGCCGTCAAATTCATGCGTTGCGCTCTGAGAATGGAGTGGTTCTGTTAGATCCTACTGCCATTCGGCAAAGAGCGGTTCTTTTTTATCAAGACTTGTATAGGAGTGAGCTTAAACCTGGGTGGTGCGTAGAGAATGGGTTTCTTGAAGATCTACCACAGGTGTCAGAGGAGGCGAATGGGGCCCTAGCAGGTGGTCTGACCCTGGGTGAGCTCTATAGAGCCCTGCAAAGTATGGAGTCTGGGAGAGCTCCTGGGATAGATGGCCTCCCGGTTGACTTTTATAAGGCTTTCTGGTCGGAGGTGGGGGAAGACTTGCTCGAGGTGCTCAGTGACAGTTTGTTGAAGGGCAGATTTCCGCTGAGCGGCCGGAGAGCAGTGATCACCCTACTCCCCAAAAAAGGAGACCTCACTGACATAAAAAATTGGCGCCCCGTCTCACTTCTATGCAATGATTACAAATTATTGTCCAAAGTTTTGGCAAACAGATTGTCAGGTGTGATAGGAACGGTCATCCATCCGGACCAAAGCTACTGTGTCCCGGGTAGGTCAATATTCGACAACATTTCCCTCATTCGTGACATTTTCAATGTTTCCAAGTTGTTGAATTTAAACTGTGGCCTAGTTTTCCTGGATCAGGAAAAGGCTTTTGATAGAGTCGAGCACTCCTATCTATGGGACACCTTACTGGCTTTTGGTTTTTGCAAAAGATTTGTGGATATGTTGAGAGTACTCTATTGCGATGCTGAGAGTGTTCTGAAAATAAATGGTGGCTTATGTGCCCCATTCCAGGTCCTTAGGGGGATAAGACAGGGGTGTTCTTTGTCTGGGATGTTATATACGTTAGCCATTGAGCCATTGCTTCAACAAATAAGAGGTAAGCTAGGTGGCTTGTCCTTACCAGGGTGTGAATTTAAGGTTTATTTGTCAGCTTATGCAGATGATATTGCGGTGATACTAAAGCAACAATGTGATGCACAGGTTTTATTTAAGCTACTTGAAGATTTTAATAAAATGTCTTCTGCCAGGGTTAACTGGAAGAAAAGTGAAGCTATACTCTTAGGACAGTGGTCTGAGGGGACACCCCACCTTCCCGCAGGGTTGTTATGGAGAAGGGGGGGTATTAAGTATCTAGGAGTCTTCCTAGGGGATGATAGTGTGTTACAGAAGAACTGGGAAGGGGTTCTGGAAAATTTTCAAAGTCGCCTAGACAAATGGCGGTGGTTATTGCCAGAGATGTCATACAGGGGGCGGTCCCTCATTGTGAATAACCTATTAGCCTCTTCACTGTGGCATAAGCTGGCATGTGTGGACCCTCCACCGGTTTTTCTAGCAGAAGCTCAATCTCTTTTGGTTACGTTTTTTTGGGACAAGTTACATTGGATTTCAAGAAGTGTCTTGTTTCTCCCCAAGGAAGAGGGTGGACAAGGGCTAGTTCACCTACAGAGCAGGTGTGCTGCTTTTCGGTTGCATTTTGTAAAGAGGTTTTTGGATGGACCCACAGCGTTAGGGTGGCGTGCGGTTTGCTGCACCATTTTGCGCACTATCGGTGGTTTTGGCTTGGATAAATCCTTATTTTTGATGCAGCCAACCTCAATGGACTTATCGGGACTGCCTGCGTTTTACCTGAATCTTTTTAAAGTGTGGAGCCTCTTCCGGGTTAACAGGACTGAGAACTCTATTTCGCTTCACTGGCTACTACAAGAACCTCTAATTGCTGGGTCTCGTCTGGATGTCACCACTCAAAACAATCTCTCTGGTTACAGGTTGATACTCCACAAACATGGGGTGTTTAACTTGGGACAATTGTTGGCACTAACTGGACTAAGTTTTGAGAATGTTGAAGCAGCTTCCAAGCATTTGGGAATAAGATCTGTTCGGTTATTCTCCCGTTTTTTGACAAATGTGAGACTCTTGTTAACCGTTGAAGAAGCAAGGTTATTAGAACAGTTCTCTACGGGCGTTAGTACCCCTGAGTACAATGATGTTTTTCCAAGGTTAGGTATTCAAGTTGAGTTCAACGATTGTACAAGTTTTTTTGTAAAACAATATGAGGGTCTTTCTTTAGATTTTCTGTCATGTGAAAGTAAAAAACTGTATAGAGTTTGTGTTTTGGCTCTTAATAAGAACATTCTGGAGAAGAAAATTGACACACCTTGGCGCTCCTTTTTTAAGTTGGGTAACGATGTTAGACCTGAGTGGAGGTCCATTTACAAACCACCGCTGTCAAAAAGGACAGGTGATTTGCAATGGAGAATTCTCCACGGTATTATTGCTGTGAATTCCTTTGTGTCTGTATTGAACCCAGAAGTTAATTCTGGTTGTCCTTTCTGTACGCAAAGAGAAACTATCTTTCATGCATTTATGCACTGTTCCAGATTAGAACCTTTGTTTCAGAAGTTAAGTGAGTTGTTTTTGGTTTTTAATGAATTGTTTTGCATTGAGACTTTTATTTTGGGTTTTAAGTACTCAAAGGGAAAACGTTTTTTGTGTCAGCTGGTCAATTTTGTTATTGGGCAAGCGAAAATGGCTATCTATGTCAGTAGACAGAACAAAATACGGCAAGAGGCAGAGTTCGACGTTAAGGTGTGTTTTTTAAGATTGATAAAGTCTAGGGTTTTGATCGATTTTCTTTTCTATAAAAAAATGAAGAATCTTAACACTTTTGTATTAATATGGTGCAGTAATGGAGCTCTGTGTGAGGTTCTTGGAGAAAATTTGGTTTTTACCTTGTGAGATAATGTAAGAAATAATGTAGTAAATGTGTTTTCTTGTTTTTGTTTCTGTATTAAAGTATGTTTTAAAATCAATCATCTCTCTCTCTCTCTCTCTCTCTCTCTCTCTCTCTCTCTCTCTCTCTCTCTCTCTCTCTCTCTCTCTCTCTCTCTCTCTCTCTCTCTCTCTCTCTCTCTCTCTCTCTCTCTCTCTCTCTCTCTCTCTCTCTCTCTCTCTCTCTCTCTCTCTCTCTCTCTCTCTCTCTCTCTCTCTCTCTCTCTCTCTCTCTCTCGGTTCCTGTGTGCGGGGGGGGGTGTGGGGTGGGGGTGTGGGGTTTTTTGTTGTGGTGTTGCTTTTTTTTTTTGTTTTTTTTATTTTTTTTATTTTATTTTTTGTGGTGAAGTTTGTTGTGGAAATGTTTGGATGGGGGGGGGGGGGGGGTGGGGGGGGGTGTTGATTGGTTAAAGTGGGGGTGGGGGTGTGGTGGGGGGGGGGTTAGGGGTGGGGGGGGGGGTTGTGGGTGGGGGTGGGGGGGGGGGGGGGGGTTTTTTTTTGTTGGTTTTGTGGTGTTTGTGGGTTTTTTTGGTTGGTTGGGGGGTTGGTTGTGGGTGGTGTGTTGTTGTGGGTGTTTTTGGGTTTTTGTTTTGTGTGGGGGTTTGTTGGGGGTGGGGGGGTGGGGAGGGGGGGGAGGAAAAAAAATTTGTGTGGTTAGCTGAGAAGAATATAGAGCAAGTGGAGAAGGCAGAGGGTGTTGAGGAAGTGATGCCAGTTGATAGAGATCAATTAAAGACAGTGAGTTCAGAGGGTAATAATACAGAAGAGATGGTTGAAAATGAAGGAGAGGAAGATAGTGATGATGATTTGTCAGATATATCGGATGTGTCAAATTTATCTCAGATGGGATGTGATGAGTGTTATGCTTTGGAGGAAATAGATGCTTTTCTGGATGAGACTTTCGGGAAAGCAGCAGAAGTGAAGGATTACTTTACTGACACTAAGAAATTTGAAAGTTCTGCACTTTTCTGGATGAAACGAGTTGGAGAGGACAAATTAAGTAGGAGGAAGAGGTTTCGATTGAAAAAGTTTGTCACGAAAATAAGAGGGGGGGAACCCTGAAAAAAAAACGGAAATATAAATGATGTTTAATTCACTAAGGGTGTTTCTATTTTTTCTTTTCTCTCTGTCTTTTTTCTCCCTCCATTGGAACCTTAGTATGGAGTATGTAAGAGTAGGATCCTTAAACATCAATGGGAGTAGAGATGGGGTCAAAAGAGCAAGGATTTCTGAATTTATTAAATTACATGACATTAAAGTAACCTTTTTACAAGAAACACATTCTGATAATAATAATGAATTGGAGTTGTATAGATGGTGGGAAGGAGAGTGTAAATTAAGTCATGGAACAAATTTAAGTAAGGGTGTTGCAATTCTTTTTTCAAAACATTTGGATTTAAAAATTATGACAACAATAGAAGTAGAAAAAGGTAGAGTGTTATTAGTTATAGCAGAAATAAAAAGTGTTAAATTCCTATTTGTTAATGTGTATGCTCCAAATATAGGATGGCAGCGTGAAATAACATATAAAAAATTAAGTGAGGCAATAGAACAATATGATGATGGCAATACATGTGTTGTAATAGGAGGTGATTGGAATTGCACAACACAGTTTTTATTGGATAGGAATGGGGATGAGCCTCACTCAAAATCTAGTAAATTACTACTTGATATCATAAATAAATTAAAATTGGTAGATGTGTGGAGAAGTAGAAATAAGTTGGGGGAACAATATACAGGGATAAAGGGTGGAGGTTGGGGTGTGAGGGGGGGGAGAGGGGATATTTTATATAAAAATAAGATAAAAAAAAATAAAATAAATAATATTATTATTTTTTCTAGTGTTTTTTTGAACCTTATTTGGGTAATGTTGTTTTTTATTTTGGGGAAAATTTAAAATCCATTTTTTTTTTGTTTTTTTATTTTAAAAATACTACAGGGTGTGGTTTTTTTTGTGAATTTGTGTTTTTTGGGGGGGGGGGGGGGGGAGAGAAATATTTTTTGTGAATATGGGTGGGGGGGGGGGGGGGGGGGGAAAACAAAATTTTTTTTTTTTTTTTTTTTTTTTTTGTGTAACACTCCCGTCCGTTTCCCTGCCTGTTTTTCCCCATGGACTTCATTTCTCGATCCCGCACCTGTCCGTCATTTGTAATCACGTCATTTCCCGCACCTGCCAGCCATCATTGCTCCTTACCAAAAACTATTTATACTCTGTGTTTCCGTTATTCCCTTGTCGTTTATTGAATGTCTGTATGTACGTGATCAGTCTGTGTTTCAGTAAAGTAACCGAATTTTGTATATCTGGCTTCTCGTCTGTCTCTCTCCGGCACGACATCGTGACAGAATAAACGACCTCGCAATGGATTACATCTACATCTCTCCAGTGGACGAGCTGGTGGGTCTTCGGCAAGAAGGACGGCCACTGGAGAGGTACGTGGAGGAGTTTTTTGAGGTGTGTTACCGGGTGGGTTGGGACGATCCCACACTTAACCGTGTGTTTTTGACCGGTCTGGACGACGACATGCTCGCCGCCGTTCTGCTCTCGTACGCGGACGACCTTCCCCTGGAGGAGATGATCAGTCAGGTTCTCCCGGGGGAGGAATCCGTGAACCGCGTTGGGGAGCTGGACGGCGGCTTGAGCGGTTCACGTCCGGTACCGGTCATCCGCATGGGGGTCGTTCTGACTCACTCCGGGACCGCGCCTCACTCCTCCACGAAGTCCCGTCGGCGCCATCCACGTCGGCGGGCACAACAGCGCCAGCAGCTCGAGTGCGCTCCCGAGATTCCGCAGCAGCGGAATATGGAAGGCCATGAGGGTCAAAATCTCCGGCCTCCCAAATGCACACCCGTGCCAGCGCCCCGATGCACACCCGTGCCAGCGCCCCGATGCACACCCGTGCCAGCGCCCCGATGCACACCCGTGCCAGCGCCCCGATGCACACCCGTGCCAGCGCCCCGATGCACACCCGTGCCAGCGCCCCGATGCCCCACCCGTCCGAGCCTCACCGGGCCCGTGCCCGTGCCCGAGCCTCACCAGGCCTCCGTGCCCGTGCCCGTGCCCGAGCCTCACCAGGCCTCCGTCCCCGAGCCTCACCAGGCCTCCGAACCCGTGCCCGAGCCTCACCAGGCCTCCGAACCCGTGCCCGAGCCTCACCAGGCCTCCGAACCCGTGCCCGAGCCTCACCAGGCCTCCGAACCCGTGCCCGAGCCTCACCAGGCGTCCGAACCCGTGCCCGAGCCTCACCAGGCGTCCGAACCCGTGCCCGAGCCTCACCAGGCCTCCGAACCCGTGCCCGACCCCTTTCCAGAGCCCAAGGAACCCCAGGGGCCAACCCAAATGTTTTTTGGGGGGGTGCACATTGCCTATCCGGGGAGCCCGGCACCCACCAGTCGTTCCATGGCCCCGGATAGCCCAGAGTCCAAGCCGCCGGACCCTCAGCCCGAGTCCAAGCCGCCGGACCCTCAGCCCGAGTCCAAGCCGCCGGACCCTCAGCCCGAGTCCAAGCCGCCGGACCCTCAGCCCGAGTCCAAGCCGCCGGACCCTCAGCCCGAGTCCAAGCCGCCGGACCCTCAGCCCGAGCGGACCCCCGAGTCCAAGCCGCCGGACCCTCAGCCCGAGTCCAAGCCGCCGGACCCACAGCCCGAGCCCAAGCCTCCGGACCCACAGCCCGAGCCCAAGCCTCCGGACCCACAGCCCGAGCCCAAGCCTCCGGACCCACAGCCCGAGCCCAAGCCTCCGGACCCACAGCCCGAGCCCAAGCCTCCTGACCCCAAGCCAGGGGGAAGCCAGCTGAGAGACTCCCTGTCCCGTCCTAGTCTGTATGTCCCGCACGAGTCTCTCAGCTGCCCACCCCCCTCCCTGGTGTTTCGTTGGCGCGAGGACGCGCCTTTGGGGAGGGGGGTGTACTGTAACACTCCCGTCCGTTTCCCTGCCTGTTTTTCCCCATGGACTTCATTTCTCGATCCCGCACCTGTCCGTCATTTGTAATCACGTCATTTCCCGCACCTGCCAGCCATCATTGCTCCTTACCAAAAACTATTTATACTCTGTGTTTCCGTTATTCCCTTGTCGTTTATTGAATGTCTGTATGTACGTGATCAGTCTGTGTTTCAGTAAAGTAACCGAATTTTGTATATCTGGCTTCTCGTCTGTCTCTCTCCGGCACGACATCGTGACATAATGCTACTGCTACAATGAAGAGAAATGTGAAAATGTTGGGGTGTGAGATTAATGAAATGGAAAAAAAAATGATTAATATGGTTAATGGTGGGGAGGGAATTTTTTAAAAAGAAAAAAAGTGGGGGGAGTGTTGGGGGAAAAAAGAGGAGGGGGGGGTGGGGGGGGGAGATAAAAAAAAAAGGGCATTGTTTTTTTGGGGGGAGGGAAGAAAAAAAAATAT
Source organism: Barbatula barbatula (assembly GCA_037178815.1). NCBI lineage: Eukaryota > Metazoa > Chordata > Actinopteri > Cypriniformes > Nemacheilidae > Barbatula > Barbatula barbatula. The sequence continues at coordinate 106,216 of CM074087.1, forward strand.
TGTTTTTAAAAAGGGAAGGATTGAAAAGAGGAAGAGAGGGGGGGTTTTTTAGGGGGGGGGTTGGGAGTGGGGTGGGTGGTGGTGGGGTTGTGTTTTGGGGGGGGATAAAAGTTTGGTTGTTTTGATTTTTGGTGGTGGTCTCTACAGGAAAGTCACCAGGAATTGATGGTTTACCCGCTGAGTTTTATAAAGCCTTTTGGGGTGTCTTAGGAGAAGATTTGTATAATGTATTTTGTGAATGTTTTAAAAGAGGTTGTCTACCAACCAGCTGTCAAAGAGCTGTGTTATCACTCTTGCCAAAAAATGGAGACCTAGGCTTGCTGAAGAATTGGCGACCAGTGTCCTTAATGTGTTTAGACTATAAAATATTGTCTAAATGTTTAGCAAACAGACTAAAAAATATTTTGCATGTTGTGGTGGAAAGTGAACAAACTTACTGTATTCCTGGGCGGACAATAATGGACAATTTGTTTCTTATGAGAGATGTGATTGATTTATCTATTAGAAACAATCATGATGTGGGTTTTTTATCTATTGACCAAGAGAAAGCTTTTGACCGGGTAGGTCATGAATACCTTTTTACTGTGTTAAAAACTTTTGGATTTGGGGAGAATATAATTTCTTGGATAAAAATACTTTATGAAGATGCTTCACTTATGCTTAAAATAGGGGGTGGCCTGAGTTGTCCAATCCCTGTTAAGAGAGGAATCAGGCAAGGTTGTCCCCTATCAGGACAACTTTATAGTTTAGCCATAGAACCCTTACTGTGCAAGCTAAGAAACGAGTTAAGAGGTCTAAGGATACCAGGAGATAATTCAGGGCTAAGGTACTCTGTGTCTGCTTATGCGGATGATGTAAATATTTTTATTTCTGGTCAAAATGATATTCAGACACTTTGTAAAAATTTAAATCTTTATGAAAAGTCTTCTTCATCCAAGGTAAACTGGGCAAAGTGTGAAGGATTTGTTGTGGGGTCTTGGGTTGATACGGGGCCACCTCAACTTCCTGAAGGGCTGAAATGGGGAAAGGAAGGTTTAAAAGTTTTGGGGGTGTATTTGGGTACTGATAAGTATAAAGAAAAGAATTGGGAGGGTCTGCTTGGAAAGGTTGTTGCTAAGTTGTCTAAGTGGAAATGGCTATTGCCCGAACTATCTTATAGAGGCAGAGTCCTAATTACAAACAACCTGACTGCCTCTATGTTATGGCACAAAGTGAATGTGCTTGAGCCACCAGATGACAGTATTAAGGAGATTCAGAGGAAACTGGTGGACTTTTTTTGGTCTGGACAAAAATGGATTCCTCGACAGGCACTTTATCTACCAGTGATCGAAGGAGGGCAAGGCCTAATAGATGTACGAAGCCGCATAAATACTTTCCGATTGCAAGCAGCCCAGAGACTATTGTACGAGGAGAATGTTGGATGGACTAGTGTTGCTTGTGCTCTTCTGAGGAAAACATCTGGATTATTGTATGATAAACAGATTTTTTTACTGAAAAGTGATGAAGTGGATCTGAAAGAGTTGACACCTTTTTATAAGTCAATGATAGCAGCTTGGAGAAAGACATTTATTATTCACAGAGACATTTTAAAACCCGAGGACTGGATAATGGGAGAACCGTTGTTCCATAACCCATTAATAAGAACAAGGATTCTGGCATCTAAATTTGTGGAAAGCTGTTTTGTGAAGGCTGGGATTGTCAGGTTGGGGGATCTGAGAAGTGGTGATGACTGGAAAACAGCTGAGTCTTTACTGTGTGTTACGGGGTTGAGATCTCTTCGACTTGTGAGACAAATAATAAAGGAGGTGTGGGCAGCTCAACCTGGGGCCTGCAGAGAGGCACTGTCACAGGTCTTAAAGGAGCACTATTTATTTCCACCCATCGAAGTTTCTGCTGCTGTGCAAGAGGAGATGGAGGAAACTGGACATTCGATCCTATCATTCGAGTACCCCGAGTTGGGGAGTTTTCAAGATGTAAAGAAGAAAGAACTCTATATAACGTGTGTAAAAGTGACGCTTCAGACTGTGCTGAGAGGAGTGAAGACTTGGAGGTGGTCAGAAGTGTTTGGGACAGATTTTAAGGCATGTTGGAGGTCTCTATATAAGTTGCCTGTTGAAAAGCGTACCGCAGATTTGCAGTGGAGACTGATGTTCGGGGCTATAGCTACGAACAGACACGTGGCGCACCTCAATCCAGCAGTGGGGACAGAGTGTTTATTTTGTGGTCTAGACGAAACGGTTAATCGCTTATTTATTGATTGTTTTAGGTTGGAGGGAATGTTTTACTTTTTAACACAAGTCTTTATACAATTTGGAGAGATTTTTTCTCATCAGGTTTTTATAAGTGGTCCAATTTATTCTTTTCAAGAAAGGAGGAAGAAATGTTTACTTAACTTTCTGGTGGGTTCAGCTAAACTGTCTATATGGAAAACTAGAAAAAATAAAATGTTAGGTATAGGTTCAACTGATGCTGAAATGGTACTAAAAGGGATGATAACTGCTAGAATCAAGATAGAGTATACATACTATAAATTGGTTAGTGACATTGTAATGTTTTCTGAATGTTGGTCAGTGGGGGGAGTTCTTTGTCAAATAGGAGAAAATGAAATGTTGTTTTTAAATGTGTAGAAATATGAATTTTAATATGTGGAGTGGAATTTTTTTGTAAGAAAATTGTATTGAGGTAAAAGGGCAAATGGTCCAATAAAGATATTGTTAAGCCTCTGTCTCCCCCCTCTCTCTCTCTCTCTCTCTGTCTCTCTCTCTCTCTCTCTCTCTCTCTCTCTCTCTCTCTCTCTCTCTCTCTCTCTCTCTCTCTCTCTCTCTCTCTCTCTCTCTCAAGATTCAAGATTCAAAAAAGCTTTATTGGCATGATAAAAAGTGTTTTACATTGCCAAAGCAGGAAGATTAAATATAAACATTCTGTATAAAATAAAATAAGAGTATCCTATATAAGAAACAAGATGTACACATCAATACAGACATAAAAGTGCAAAGTATTGACAAGTATCTCTCTCTCTCTCTCTCTCTCTCTCTCTCTCTCTCTCTCTCTCTCTCTCTCTCTCTCTCTCTCTCTCTCTCTCTCTCTCTCTCTCTCTCTCTCTCTCTCTCTCTCTCTCTCTCTCTCTCTCTCTCTCTCTCTCTCTCTCTCTCTCTCTCTCTCTCTCTCTCTCTCTCTCTCTCTCTCTCTCTCTCTCTCTCTCTCTCTCTCTCTCTCTCTCTCTCTCTCTCTCTCTCTCTCTCTCTGTCTCTCTCTCTCTCTCTGTCTCTCTCTGTCTCTCCGTCTCTCCGTCTCTGTCTCTCCGTCTCTGTCTCTCTCTCTCTCTGTCTCTCTCTCTGTCTCTCTCTCTCTCTCCTCTCTGTCTCTCCGTCTCTGTCTCTCCGTCTCTGTCTCTCCCTCTCTGTCTCTCCCTCTCCGTCTCTCTCTCCGTCTCTGTCTCCGTCTCTGTCTCTCTCTCTCTCTCTCTCTCTCTCTCTCTCTCTCTCTCTCTCTGTCTCTCTCTCTCTCTCGCTCTCTCTCTCTCTCTGTCTCTCCGTCTCTGTCTCTCCATCTCTGTCTCTCCGTCTCTGTCTCTCCGTCTCTGTCTCTCCCTCTCCGTCTCTCTCTCCGTCTCTCTCTCCGTCTCCGTCTCTGTCTCTCTCTCTGTCTCTCCGTCTTTCTCTCTCCGTCTATGTCTCTGTCTCTGTCTCTCTCTAGTTGGCGAGTGACGCAAGACTGGACAAAGGTCCCCTGATGCAGCTCCACCAAGAGGCCCTGCTGGAAAACACACAGCTGCTCGATGGAAAGCAGGTGTGTGTGTGTGTGTGTGTGTGTATATGACCTGCAAATTCAATTACAGCTGAAAAATAGATGACCACATCACACACTCATCTGAACTCTGCACAAGTCATGTCTATCAGAGCCACATCACACACACACACACACACACACACACATTGAGTGCTTTTGCTCAGCTGAAGGTGGCAGTAGTGTGTGTTTGACACATTTGCTGTCTGAAATCAGACGTGTTCATCCGACATCACAAAACAAGAGTTCACATTAATATCACACATTTACTCAAAGTCACCCATACTGATATAAATATCACAGAGGCGGTGAAATACATCACCTAGTAACCAGCTGTTGTGGCTAGAAACCACATGGCACATTAGCAACCACATCGCAACGCTCTTGTGTTATATTAGAGGTTACAGTGTGAGACAGTGAATGTGAATTTCTGTGTGTCTGATTCAGGGATCAGACGAGTTAATCTCACAGCTCGAGTGGAATGAACTCAACAGCTACACAAACACACATGTACACACACACCTAATGACATTACTGATGTGTGAGTCGGGATTGTGTGTTTGTGATCATGTGTTGTGTGCGCTCAGTGAGACCTGAAATAGCAGCACAGACACTGCTGAGGGTGTTAACTCATTAGTGCTCATTGAAAGCAATCATCTCACACACACAAATAACGAAAGTCATCTGTTAGTGTGGGTAGTAGTGTGTGTGCGTAGGCGTTTGGGCAAGTTACCTCCAAAATTTAATAAATGATATATTACTAGTTATTGTAATGAATTGTAATGCATTACACTGCTTTAGCATTTATTTTGAGTTACTTCTATCAAAATAACCACAATAATATGACAACCATGCCGAAGAAATCATAACCATTACATTTTATAGAATGTTATAGTTTTATGGAACTAACCCTAACCATATAGGAATTTATAGTCAGTCTGATATTTGACCTGTGTTTTGACTTTGGCATAACCAGTCAATATGTTTTCTTGTACAGCTACTTGGTAACGATGAAAATTGTAAAAAGCGCTATATAAATAAAGCTGACATAACTTGACTTAAATCCAGTAGAATTTATGTGATGGTTTCTATCGCTTTTTCAGTAGTGTATGCCTTCTAAAATGCTAAAATATAGTTTATTGCTGCTCATTGTACATCCAGTGGAGGGCGATGTATTAATGCATAATGATTGTGCTCATCAATGCCATCCAATCACAGCGCAGTAGTGGCGGGACAAATACTGCATCAACCAATCGGCAAATATATGTAGGCTACAACAGCATGTCTGTCTACGATCCCTAAAAACTGTTTTATTAATACTTTAGCATTCGCGTGTCAATGTATGTATAAGGTCAAATCCCTGAACTGCCACAATATTCAAATATGTTAATTAAACAAACTATCTGCGAAACTAATACTATTTACCCATTTGGCAGATGCTTAACATTGCATCATACTACACATTTGTTTCTAATTATGCACAATCCCCTGGGACCTACGACCTTGGCATTGCTAGTACCATCCTCTAACCACTGAGCTATAGGACAGCTTTTTACACATTTGTGTATTCGTGTGTATACGTTTGGGTTGATTTTACAGACGTGTGTGAAGTGGCTGCATTATAAAGACATAAGTTGGGTGTTTTTAGGCCTTTATTATCTGCACTGATAACACACAGACAGGAGAAGTTTCATCTCTCTCTGTTTATCATTAATGCACACACACATAAACGTGTGCTTTCAGGGTTTTATGAATAATAAAATAACACGTTTCTACATGTACAGTGACACATTTTTAATCACACTTATGTAAAAGAAAACTGATATAATAATGTCCATATGTAAATGTTTAATGATATTGTATGAAATATTCATGTGTCATATTTTAATTCCATTGTAAATTAAATGTTTTATGGTTGTAGCTTTCCTGTATCTCAGTGTTAAGATCATTGTGTTAATAACTCAAAGTTGTCTGTTGGATCTCAGGGGATTGCAGATACTTATGTAAAAATCTATAGGATAATGCAATGTAAGTCACTTTGGATAAAAGCGTCTGCCAAATCCCTAAATGTTAATGTAAATGGTTCTCAGTTACGTAAAGCAAAATTAGTTTCAGTATTAGAATTAGCTTTATTAGCCAAATGTGTGCAAACACAAGGAATTTTCTGTGTTTTTTTAAGAGCTCTTGGTACATACATACAAAACAATTAAGAGACGGTTACAAAGTTTAATTTCAAATCAACATTTCTGGATGTATTGTGGTCTTTCTTGTCCTGTGTCAGTTGAATTTCTATAAAAATAAGACCGCAGGAGTGACAAAGTGACAGACACATGATAACGGTCCTAAAAATGTACATAGTACATAGATTTGTGCATTTACAGTGTATACAGCTGTATAAATAACAATATAAATACTTGAGAGAAAGATGTGAAAATTAGAAGTGAAGAAAACAGGTAATAAGTTGTGTGTTTACTGTTTAAGCTGGAGATGGCATCAGGGAAAACTGTTCATCTGGACAGAGATCTGTAACATCTGCCTGAAGGGAAAAGTGCAAACAGGTTGTGTCCGGGGTGAGAGGGTCAGTGACGATGTGACCTGCCCGTTTCCTTTTCCTGGAGTTGTGCAAGTCATGAAGGTTGGGCAGGTGAACATCAATTATCCAAACAGTTATAGAAAAGCACAGAACAGATTCAATAACAGCTGAGTGTCATCTGTGCCTGTGGTCAGTTAAACTTTTCAGTTGACGAAGAAAGCACAAACTCTGCTGAGCCCTTTTTTCACAAGATGAAATGCCCGCACAATTCTTGGTTAAGTTTTAAAAGCGGCTTGTTGGTTAAATGGAGGTGAATGACACATTACAGAGATCTGCATGCACTAAATGAAGTACAGAGGTAATTAAACTTACACTGTGTCTACACCGGATGCGACGTGGCGACGCAACAAACCCATTAAGAACAAGCTGTTGTCATGTTGTGTCGTGCCGGTTGTGTCCGATGATGACACAGTGTTAGTTAATCTGTTTAAGTATACTAGTTTGTGAACTTAATGGTTTGGTTTAAGAAATATATGGTGTAACTCCAAACCTATTTGTTTATTTCTATGTCTGTCTTAAAATATAATTCACTGTCAAAGGCTAGAATGTGATGCCAATAGTGTGTGTGTGCACGTGTGTGTGTCTTGTGTCCTCGGTCAGCCATTGTGACGCCAGTGGTGTTGTGCGATCTCATGTTCAGCACTGATAAAGTGTGTGATATGTGATGTGTTGTTATCTTATCTGTGTGATCAGTTCAGCAGGACAGTGATAAGATATGTTTTAATGTGTGTCTTCTGCTCTCCAGGTGTAATGATGCAGAAATGTGTTGTGTTGTGTTGTGTTGTTTGGAGCGCTTCGCCAACAGAGGGCACCAAACTGCTTGTGTTTACTTGTGCAACTCTTTCATACAAAAAATAAAAATAACAAATGACATCTCATGATTATTTTAGCTTTTCCTTGTAGACTGCCATAAGGTTAATTTAAGACTCCAGCAGAAATCATGTTCCTCATCTAGAGTTTTAGAAGAGATCTACTGATGCCTTTCAGCTCTGTTTGTCAAGATAGCAAAGTGTGTAAACAAAAATGATGATGTATCACATAGAGTTTGTTCATGTTCACGCGTTGTTTTGGTAATGTCATGTTAGGATGATGTGGGCATATTCGCGGAGGGGTCGGCAGTCTGCTCTGACTGTATGTACAGTATCTAGACGACTTGGATAATTGTTTATTCGAAGGCATGAAACAGCAGCGTGTGGCCTCAATTCCAGGATGAGCTTTAAATGAAACATCTTTATCATGAGCAAAGGTCTGCAGCTGCTGGCACAGGGAGGTCCGGCCTTCGCTATCTTATCTCCCATCGCTCATAAATATTTGACAGAGAGGCAGTGAAGGAAACATCTTCGGTTCTGATGTTCACACATTCTATTCAGCTCAGATTCACCTGATATCATTTTGCTGATTACATTCATGCATGCCATACGTGACCTGAGCTGTAAACATAAACCTACTCCAACCTGACAATAAGAAAATACTGTTGTGTTTTTCATTGCATCTTCATGTGCAGAACGATAGCACAAGTTATTACGTTGAAAACAGAGAGATGATATAAATGGAGAAGTAAATCCGTGCGTGTGTGGGATATGTTTGTTTATCTCAGTGTTGCAACTTGTGCTTTAAGGTTGATTTTAATCTGTGATTCTCACACAGTAAAAATGTCAAACTCATTTACACTGGACAATCTAATTAGCAGTCGTTTGAGCTTAATGTTTTAAGTTTTTCAATGTTTTATTTAAATATATTGCAATTGTTAAAGTTTTTGGCTCACCACTGGAAAAATGTAAAATAATGATTTCTAAGGTCAGTTTGGTTGTACTTGAAGTTTGATTTCAGTTTTCACAATTCAAGCTGAAGTTCATGTGTCTGAAGTGTATGTTTTTAATAAATGCTTTGAAGCTTTAACACGATGGTAGCAAGATTTTACAGGGGTATCTTGTCATTTAATCACCAATTAACTACTGTAAACCGTTATCTTTTGGGAAAGACACACCTTTGAACACTATCACGGGTCAGCGGTCAGTGACAGAAGACATGAAAGCTTACAGTAGGTCTACAGACAGTGGAGACTAACCCGAACGGTAAACTAATGATGGTAGAAAAGCACACAGGTCAAATGGCATGGGTTCTTGTGTTGATTTATTTATTTACTGTGTTGTTTTTATGCATTTAATCACATTGAAGCCAGAATGGTTGATTCCTGTACCAGACTTTATGCAAATGATGACCCTTATAAAACTAACGTGTGTGCTGTTACACACTGAGGCTGTTACACAAGCAATGTGTCATAAACTACTGTTTTATTGTCATAAAGTGAGGAGTGTTTATGGCTTTGTATATCTGTGACTGTTCTCAAACTCTTTTATAAGCAGCCTGTTAAAAACCGAACACAAATGTTATTGAATTAAAGAGTAAACAGCTGCCACTGGTCTTTATAGACACCAGACGTGAGTGTGTGTGTGAGATGACAGACCTGCGTCAATGAGATGAGATTGTAGCAAGATGTCTTGTTATGAGAGGAGACAGAGCTCTTCTGATGCTGTGTGTGTGTTTTTCTCATGCACGTAATCAGACATTAGATTTGTGTCCTTCAGGTCTTAAAAATGCTTTGCAAACCCCTCTATCAGAGAGAACACTGGAGTGTGTGTGTGTGTGTGTGTGTGTGTGTGTGTGTGTGTGTGTGTGTGTGTGTGTGTGTGTGTGTGTGTGTGTTTGTCAGGAACACCCAGAGTTCAAACATCACGTCTGCTATATTTCTGTATGAAGTTATGAGAGAGCTGCAGATTATCAGCATGGTCACATAAGAATACTGCAGCGTTTGACCTCATATTAAGACAATTCATTTTACAGTACACTACAGGTACACTTCGCCAAAATGTATACACAGCAAATACTACTATTAGAATTACAAACGTTATTACAAACGTAAGAAGCTTTCAGTTTAACTAATGTACAACACATTGAGAAAAATCCAACAATATTTAATTCCATGTAATCTATGCTTTCTATCGTTTATATATTTATTTCTCTTTACTACAGTATATTTTTTTTTGCCTAAATGTATGCAAAGCTATAAAAACCAGAATGATGAGTAGGGAATCATTTGACTGTTTGGATATTCTAAAGATCATTTCAATTTTCTACCATTCAAGATGTCATTGATTTATTGGAGATTTGTTTGATTGTATTGCTGTTACTTTATTAGCTCCGTAAACTGTGGTGGGCTATACGAGACCAGTTTTATTGCACTTATGCTTTTTTTGTCCTTATGTTGTTCCAGTTGCTTCACTTGTTTACCTCATCTGTAAGTCGCTTTAGATAAAAGTGTGAATGTAAATTAGATCTGATTTGAGAAACATGCTTGAGGTCTATCAGTTGCACGCCATACACACTTGGCTTGTTTGCTTTGCTCATGTGTTCATGTGTTGTCAGTATGTGTGTTGTGTTCTATTCAAATGTGAAGTTGCATTCTCTCTGTCAGTGTTATTAGTGTGGAAAAACATTCAGACTCCATACAGGGCTGACATGTGAATACTTACAGCATGTGAAGGGTGTTTTCCTTTCTTATTCTGCCGTTTTTAATCAAACCGACCATCAGCTGCTGCATGTTTTGCATTTCCTGCGCTGCTGGATTGACCATCATAAGCAGTTAATTGAAACCTTGTTTTGGAAGTTTCGTATTCCTAACCCTGTTATTCCAGTCAGATCCCGTCTGAAGGGAAACACTCAAACTGCTACCATAATTCCAGTTAGAGATGGTCAAGATTTATACTGAAAGCACACCAGGTCAAACCACCAAAAACATCTATACATTCATTTATGCATTATATTATATTATATTTGTCGGACAACCTCCCTTAAATAGACAACTATAGATCAAAAGATCATAAAGAAGAAACCCAGATGTAGACCGCTTCTGAAGTGCAAACTGGTAATGTACTATTGCTCTTTGTATGACATATCGCTTATTGCTCCCCGAACTCTTTGTAAGTCGCTTTTGATAAAAGCGTCTGCTAAATGACTCAATGTAAATGTAATGTGAATGTAAAGTCTCAGTTTTATTGATGATGATCAGTATATCAGACGAGAGTACAGTAGATTCATGACAGATCTTCAGTTAAACAGAGATTAAACATCATTGTGTGTGTGTCTGATAAGTAACCTCAGAGAGGAAATAGTAGTAAGAGGTAAGAACACATCGGAAAGGCTTGTGGGTTGTTTTTATGGAAACATCAAGCGTGCAATGACCACATGAAAGCCTTCTGACCGCTGGCGTGTGCTTCATCTGCCAACACGCTGCTTTTCATTACAACTCCTGATATTTTCTGTTGATTTGACAAATTAACTTACAAAACATTCAGACTGACCAGAGCAAAGCAGCAAATTGCCTTGATGGAAACCACACACGAGAAGCGTTTATGTGATCTGATGGACACTTAATCTGCACTTAAAAACCTCCAGGATTGATAGAACTGTGTCATCATCACTCATCTGTTTGATGTACAAGTGTGTTTCAATCCACACAGAAATGCATAGGTCATGTACGGCTAGACAGAGACTTGATGTATCAACTACAGATATTTACGTCACTCACAAAATATTATAATAACTGTACTGCCTTTCATTTCTTATACACAAATGCAAAGTTTAAGGCTCAAGTCAACTTTTGGCTTCTCTGTGTTGCTTTAAAGTTATTCGTTTGATAAATTGTTATGCAATAAAAGCGGTGAAAACCTCTTTATTGCTGAAGAAGTTTATTTCATCATAAAATGAACAGATCTTTTCAGTGACTGCTTTATTAATATTATTTGTTGTTTGTTATTAATTATTTATTTGAGTTAAAGCCTCCCTAGTCCAGAAAGTTCACTTTTAAATGTGGTCTGAACCACCATAGAATGATAAAAATCCACCCATTCATTTTTATCTTAAATCCTCAATAAACCTCAACTGTGGGCTTGAATGAGCTGGTGGTGTTCTCTCAGTCAGCTGACGTCACATTGATTGAGTCCTCCCTATGACTGCTGACGGACACTGCTGTCTCCGCCCTCATCGACTTCTACGCTGTCTTTCTACTGGAAAGGGGGCAGATACCAGCAGCTCATTTGCATTTAAAGAGACACACACCAAAACAGCCTGTTGTGCACAGTATAATACAAGATCTGTGCTGTATTTTGAGCTGGAACATTCACATTCTGTGGACTGCAGAGATTTAAATTACATGTTGAAAAAGGGTTTTAAATCGTCATTGTAATCTGTTGATTTTATACTGGCAGCGTTTGTGTGATTTGATTTCTGTGTGACTCAGCATGCGTTCCTCTCTTGCACGTTTGTGTTTGTTTTTTCTGTCACAGTGTTTTTTAGTGTGTTTGTGTGTTTTCTCAAACCCTAACCCAGAAACAAGTGAAAACACACATGTTTATATACAGTACATATGAATGTGTCTATCTTTTATGTTGTTGACGTGTAAGCGTGACTCTTTAGATGGTAGCTCAACACATTAACACATATTTTCGTGTCAGTCATCACGACTGTGACTTACATTGCATTATCCTGTACATTTATACATATATCTGCAATCCCCTGAGATCCAACACTCAACCTTGTGTTGTTAACACAATGCTCTTACCACTGAGATACAGGAAAGCTGTACATTTATATATTTATAACCTGATATCACAAGATATTAAACATCTTTTAGGAGGTGGCTAAGCAACACCTGACCTCACCCCAAAACCTTAAATCACAGCCGCAAAGGTTAATTTTGCTAAAAACACGAGTTTTACGAGGTGGCAAAGCTGTGATGAATGGCTCCTCTAACCCTCTACACTCGAATCCCGCCTCTAAACTCTAACCCGCCCCTACACTCTACACACAAAATAGGTATGAATTCCCATCAGATTGTGTTGATATATATTTATGCATATTTATGAAAGATAGGGTCGTGCTGAGTGACATGAATAAAAGAGGGAAACTCATGTCCATGGACACTAATTGATAGATTACAGTTACTGTCAATGTCAACAATTCCCATAAAACTGTTGGATTTTCACACAGGTATATTTCACATTCATATTCATAATGCGTGAAAGCGCTTCATGATTGTTTGGTCAAACAGGTTCATGATGCTTAAGTGAGTAATTTTGGCATTTTTCTGGAAAAAACTAAATTCTAAAAGCACATCAGATTTAATAGTGGAAATGGAAATATATGATTATGTTTATTTATTTATTTTGAATGAATGTCTATCTTTTCAGATGACGTGTCAATGGATCTGATCTGAGACCTGCTCTTCTTCATTTACCTCTCTAGCTTCATGTTCTCGTGTGAAATCATCTCTGTGTTTGACGACGTTGTGCTGATGGATTTTGTTTGGTTATATTTTTTAAATGAATTTATGTTTAAAGTTTCAAAAGAAAGTATTTATGTGGCACAGACCTGACTAATAATCAAATCTTTAAGTGAGTTTTTTTTTTGTTTGTTTCCTTGAAATTGGTCCAGACATAATAATCTTCAATTGGGATGTTAAGGTGAAAGCATGTGAAGAACACAGTTTTCAGTTTCAGAAATTATTTTTGTCTTCTTGATTTTCTCACAGACGTTGTTGCCATGTGTGGCAGTGGGCCGGCCGTCCTGTGATGGAGATAATGATGACGTTTTAACACGGGTCTCTGAGCAGACGCTACGCTCCACAGCAGCAATCTGTTAAACGTTGACCCAGGCGGGTCAGGCAGAACTACTGCGTCTACTGTGCCAAAATCTGTAAAAGTCCAGCGGCCTTATTTACGATTTCATTTATAATCATCAAGTGTGCCATTACAGAGAGGGCGAGCAATCAATTTCACCATTTAGAGCCATAACGCGTCCACGGCGACATTAGGAGGGATTTATTAATCTAGAAGTCAGAGTAATTGTGGATGTGGAGCTTTTACAGCCGGCTGTAACCGAGCAGAGCGGCACGATCCTCACGGAAAAGCGCGGCACATCCCGTCCGAGCGAGGTCACTCTCTAAGAATCTCTCCCACTGTGCCGTTTCTCTCCTGCACATGTGAAATCAATCCCAGCAGCCTTTATAAGCTTGCACCATCAGATGGAGAACATATTGGCAGAAAATGTGAAGTTCTTTGAGAAGGAGAACCGCAGCTCTACATCTATATCACATTCCGCCTTTAGCCTTCATTTAATTGCTTGGCCGCATGTCAAAAGAAGTTCTGAATGACCTCCTGAAAACTCTTAAAGAGGACGCTGTCAGACCTCTGGAAGGTGTTTAATAAAACCCTGCTACATCCTAAAGCCCTATAAATCACCTTGTACTCTCTGTGTGTGAGTGCGCATGTGTGCTTGAATGCTGAATCTCTTTGGGTCTGGTTCTGACTCTCTTATAGCTCTGCACCGTGTGTGTGTGTGTGTGTGTGTGTGTGTGTGTGTGTGTGTGTGTGTGTGACAGCATTGCATGTGTTCTTCACACATTCACAGACAGCAGCACATTGAAAGAACATTCCAGTGAAGTTTAAGTGACCTCCAATTTAACAATTGCATATGTGTTTTATGCTGAGTTCAACGGTCATTTGAAACAAACTAATTTTATCATTTCCAGTGTCTTGTATTCAACACCATTAAACAGAGTTTGACACCAGATGAAACTCGGAATCCATCAACTCTCCACAAACAGATCATACATGTAAAAGATCATCTGCTGTTGAGACATGAGTCTACAGACACACGACAATCACTCTCGTGTTGTTCTGCAGAAGTGAAGTGAGGGAACACATCACCCCTGCAGGATAACACACAGATGACATCACCATCTACAAAAGTTTGAGATGAAGTACTTTCAGATGATTTCTTACATGCATTCTTAACATGAGATCTATTGCTTTAAATCTGTAAATAATCTCATGGATTTAAACATGTTTGTGATGTTGTGTCCAGCAGTGCAAGATAACGTCGGCACTGTGTTTTAAAGATGTTCGACGTCTGTTGAGTTCATGAAAATGGTTGAACTAGCGAGAGCTTTGGCAAATGCTGTGGGATTTTTGGGTAGATGCTCGTGTACCTCAGATGTCACATTTGGGGGTGTTTTTCAAGGCAGGGGCAGGATGAGAGCAGAAGGGGGGCTGTGTAACCACAGCAGATATACTGAACGTACCACCATCACGACTGACATCCTGTCTCACCGTATACGACTCGTCTCATTCAACTCTGAGGAGAAAACTGTTCTGCACTTCCACATTCTCCTCGACAGGTAAGTATCAGCTTCTTTCCAAAACTGCTGTCGTCTAATCTTCTTCACACATCGCTCAATGAAACGGATCTGAATGGTGTTTCAGGGCCTTTTGAACAAGCTGTCGTTTTGCGAGCACATGAGAGTTCTTTATCACTTCCTCGTGCTTAAAATCCCAAAACAGAGTTTGATATCAATAAAACACAAGAACCCTCACCGGCAGGATCAGCAGTCCCTGTGTGTGTGTGTGTGTGTGTGAGCAGCTGCTGCTCGGGTGGATGTTGGGTCTGTTCACAGGGTGGCGAGCTGAACTTTAGTGTGTGATTGTTTGGGGCGGCCATTATGGCAAGTCCGTGTGTGTGTGTGTACTGGGTTTTTTTTATATATCGTGGGGGCTGATTTGCCTACATGATGTAAATTGATTATAAATCAAGTTAAATTATGTTTGTTTCAAAATGTTTGAATGCAGAAGTTTGTGTGATGGTTTTGTTTAGGGATAGTTTAGTTTAGTGATTTAGGGATAGGGTGAGGGTTTAAACACAATAAAAATTATTATGACTTTGAAAAGACACCACGATGTCTAGAAAACTCACGTGTGTGTGCGTGTGAGGTTATATTCAGTGTCCAGACACACAGATATGTGTCCTCATGACAGACCAATTAGTAGGAATTAGTAATCGGAGGGCAGCTGACACAACTCAACATGCACTTTACTTCTAAAATTAAACTCCAGCCACAATATTGGAACTTAAAGAAATAAGGGTTCTTTCAGCTAAGCTCTAGTGTTTGTTTTTGCAGTTGTCAGATGAAGTTTGTAGAAATTCTGCTTTTATTGTGTCCAATGAAAAAACTAAAAGCATTTGATTTGTTGTGAAGTTTTTTTTGTGGGGTATAAGTTTTGTGGCAATTTATGTCCATTGTTTATTTATGAGATCACAACATACAGTTTAAAAATGACTTAACCCTATCAGAAATAAAACTGGATGGTCTTATTTGTTGTTTCAAAAAATACGCAATAGTTATTATTATTATTAAAATTAGAAATAAGTGTGTTTGTGTGTGTGGGGGGTTGTGTGTGTCTTATGACATATCGCTTATTGCTCCTTGAACTCTTTGTAAGTCCCTTTGGATAAAAGCGTCTGCTATTTGACTCAATGTAAATGTGAATATGTGTGTATGCGCGTGTTTGGGGAATTGTGTGTGTGTGTGTGTGTGTGTGTGTACATTAAAAACTGAAAAATTAGACTGAACCCGTCAGCTCTCATGTTCAGTGAGTGTATTTACAGTGACTGATGCAGTACTGCATGAGTCGTAAAGAGCTTGACAAAGACACTGATAATTTTCAGTAACTCGTGTCATGTCGCTGGTGTTGTTGTGCACTATGACCGATAGACGGCGCACTTCACTTAAAATGCAGTAAAAACAAATGCTTAAAAAAGTCATATGAAGCAGTGAAACAACATCAAGTTATGACCGTCAGAGCGATTCATATATAATCATCTTTATTGATTTTTTAAATTATTTTAATTTAATTTATTTAAAAAATATTTTATAGCGTTTAATGAACGCGATTTAAAATAGGCTACAATTCATATAGTAAGTGTTTATTCCGAAAGTTAACATCAGTGTTAAATAAGGAGAAATTTTGATTAAAATTATTATATAGATACAAAGAAAGGTTGCATAAATTGTGTCCGTTATTAATTTCTCAATTATTTGACATATACTATTTTAAGTCGACAAAACATCAAATATTTAAGTCATTATTAGATTATTAGTTAATAATTCAGCTGCATCTATATCATATAATTATTTATGCCGTAATTTGATAGTAGGAAATGTATATAATTTTTCTACGCAATTTTGCATTTATTTGATATGTTGAGCGTAAACTGTTGTTAAAATGTTGTATTATCTTTATGACACACGTCGGTAGTTTAATGTGAAACACACAACACAAGTTTCATTGATCTGCTTCATAACTCAGACAACTCGTCTAAAACCTTCCAAACATGTTCTGTGTTTAGGGAATAGAGCCGAGTGCAGTAATGTAAGTGTGTCATGAAACACAAATAAACACACATTGAGTTTAGTGCGACTTTAGTGATGACGGAGGGAGGGGCGGGTCGAGTCGAGTCGAGTCGTGAAGCTCCGCCGACCGAACAAGAACAAGAACTTGTCGATGTGAAGATCCAGAGCAGATCCGCGGACTCCACCTGACGCACTTCATCATGTTTTAATCGTCACGTTGTGTAAATTTCCGCTGAAGTTTGTCGTCGTTTGTGGATTTACGGTGAAACTGCGACCTTTGGCATCGTGTTTGTGGGGTGAGAGATTCACTTGATTTCGTGTAATTCAACTTTTGCATTGATGATGTTACAGGTCAAAAACTAAAACGATTTGATTATGGATACTAAATGTCTATGTGAAACTTTTCATCTGTCGTGGAAAAATTCCTCGTATCACATGAAATATTCAATTCTTGCGATTTGTAGTTAGTTTCTAGTTTTTTTAGGAGACTACATCTGGAGCAAAGTGCAAGAAACAGAAACTCGGCCCGCCTGCCATTAACAGATCTAAATAAAAGTGAATATTTTATTTATGTATAGCCTATATGAGTGATTGACTTTTTGCTTCTGTTTAAAGAGTAAATCTTCCATAAACGTTAAGTCTCAGTCACCCTCATCCGAGTGTCCTTAAAAACGTAATAACTTGTCGTGTGTTAGAGACACTCGTGTGCACTGTCATCGATGTTCTGATCTCTTCACATTCATTCATCCAAACATTTACACTGTTATGATTAAATTGCATTTTTCTTCGAAATGTCTAAATAGCGACGAAACTTATTTTGCTTTCATTTCACTCTGTAAATTTCACAACAGAGACGTTCTTTTCATGTCGGCCTAATAAAGTGGACAGGACGAAAACGGAATGAAAAAGAAAATAAAGTCTACAGTCTACTTTTATTCAAAGAACAGCTGGTGCGTGGAGATGTGCGCACGATGAAAGGAGTAAATAAATACGTTTTTTAGAATGAAAGAAAGTGATTTAACAGTGGACATGTGTTGTGTGTGGACGAACAGACTGTGTTTCGGTGTTTTGAGTGCTGTGTGTTTTTTTCCACGCAAGCAGGGCTGTGCTGGAGTCCGGTTCAGATATGGGCAGTAAAGCGCTACCGGCCCCGATCCCGCTTCACCCGTCTCTGCAGCTCAACTACTCGTTCCTGCAGGCGGTCAACACTTTCCCCGCGGCCGTGGATCATCTGCAGGGACTCTATGGGCTCGGTTCGATTCAAAGCATGCACATGAACCACTGGACTGTGGCTTATCCTCACGTACAAGGCCTAATGGACCCTCGCTTTCCGATTCCCGCGGCTCTTCCTTTCGCAGCGCACCTTTTCCACCCAAAACACGTATCCGTGACGCGCGTCGTCCCCTCGTTTCACAAGAACAGACCCAGGTTTGACTTCGCAAACCTCGCGGTCGCGGCCACGCAGGAGGATCCGCCGAAACCCGGCGAGCTCTCCAAACTGACCGCCGAGCTGAACAAACTCTCCCCGGACAGAAAGCCCTCGCGCGGGAGACTTCCGTCCAAAACCAAAAAGGAATTTATTTGTAAGTTTTGCGGGAGACACTTCACCAAGTCCTACAACCTGCTGATCCACGAGCGCACGCACACGGACGAGCGGCCGTACACCTGCGACATCTGCCAGAAGGCCTTCAGGAGACAAGACCACCTGAGAGACCACAGGTGAGAGACCTCGAACAGACATTCACGCGCGGGGACATCTTAAATGTGGCGGTGCAGGAAAGAGGGTTCCATGCGACTTTTAGACCGTATCTTTATTTATGAATAAAGATATACTGAAACAATAAAATCATTGTTATGGCGTATTTTCCAGATACATTCACTCCAAGGAGAAACCTTTCAAATGTCAAGAGTGCGGAAAAGGATTTTGTCAGTCGCGAACGTTGGCTGTTCATAAGACGCTGCACATGCAGGTTTGTAACCTAAACTATTATTTCTTCAAACATTTCGGATCTTTCTCGCTGCACGTGACCTTCGTGTCGTTTCGGGGCTGCGGAATCGCTTTTTTTATTTGGGCTCATCTGAACCTCAAATGTTTTCAATTTAAAGAATATATTTGATGTAAAAATAAAGCTAGCCTAATAATCATTTGCTTGCTTCAAATCTGAACAGGAATCTCCTCACAAATGCCCCACATGTGGAAGAACCTTTAATCAAAGAAGTAACCTGAAAACTCACCTTCTCACCCATACAGACCTCAAGCCTTTCTCCTGCGGCCGCTGCGGCAAGGTGTTTCGGCGCAACTGCGACCTGCGACGCCACAGTTTGACACACACACCGCAACAGGACTTCTAATAAACGAACAAACAACACACACACACACACACACACACACACACACACACACACACACACATACAGACACACACCAAACTCCCTTATGTGTTATGGACAAGAAATAAGGAGGACACAATTGCACCCAAGCGGACTCCTTGAACTCATGTAAATAAATAGTCTTGATTGTTTTTAATGTTTTATCTGAACTGAATGTTGTTGCAAACATCTGTGTTTGGGAAATGAATTGTATAAATAAAGCAGACAGGGCTGTTCTTAACAGCCTCTAAATGAGAACTGGATTGATAAAATATGTTGCACCCGACGCCAATACAATGCGAGTGGATTTGGTCAACATCTGTAATAAAACTCTCTCACTACACATTTTCCTTTCTTTCTTTTTTATTTTATTATGTTTTCTTTTCTTTTAAATTACATCACATTATTCTGCTGCAAATGTGTCACAGAGTCTACTTCCACAATATGACATTAGTATTTCATTTCCTCGTATAGTTTAGCTGTGTTAAGGCAAAATTTGAGCTTAATCGTAATTTATAATTTAGACGGTTTAATAGACTATTGTGATTAGGGTTAGAAAAAAAATACACATCATTTAACTGAAGTTTGTTTTTATTAAATAAGGCGCTTTATGTGGAACATCTTTTTTCATAAACAAATACCTGGTTAAATTTAATACATATGAATTCACATGTTCACACACACACACACACACACACACACATATATATATATATATATATATATATATATATATATATTTGTGTAAAACAATCGAACAGAATTTTAGAAATTTAAAATGATTGAATCCGCTCAGGAATTGTACATTACAAACCGTTTTTACTGAAAAATACTTAAAAAAACAATATCGCCTTAACATAAATAGCGTGCAGTTGAGCAGTAACTACAATAATAACAATAATCATATACATAACTGTTATACAAATTATAATATCATAATTATTTTGAACATTTAAAATCTTTTTTGTCTAGATTGACCGGAGCTGTGTGCATCACACACATAACCGAATTATTCTGTCAAAATGAACCTTCCACGTGTAGTTAAAAGAGGTTTCATCTTGTTTTACGAAGGAAACAACTCAATTACGTATAAATGTTAATAATAATCAGGAAAACGAATTGTTTGGAACAGAATCAAAACTGACATGATTCCCATCAAAAGCTTCGATTATTCCTTAAAAGTCAAATCTCAACGGATGGAAACAAAAAGAGAGCATTCACTATATTATAGGACTGGAGCAAGTGCACTCGTAAAACCTCTCTCTCTCTCTCTCTCTCTCTCTCTCTCTCTCTCTCTCTCTCTCTCTCTCTCTCTCTCTCTCTCTCTCTCTCTCTCTCTCTCTCTCTCTCTCTCTCTCTCTCTCTCACACACACACACACACACACACACACACACACACACACACACACACACACACAGAGATTAAATATGCACCGAGCAACATAATGCGCTTCTGGCAGTCGGGAAAACTAAACTAAAATGATTTTATTTCAAGAATCCAATTTCAAATCAATTCCTTTTACCCACAGCCTATTGTGCAATCTCCGACACCTACTTGAGCTTTGATAAATACATTATCAGTAATGATTATGCTATCATTATTGTTTTTGTGTTTATTGGGAATTGTAGCTATGTTGAATGGGTCAGTGTATAAAACAATTATTAATGCATTAGGTGTCAGCGTTTTGTAATGATACATTTATTTAATCATCAGTCGGTGTTTTAAATAGGCTACTCGTCGTTAATAATAAAATAATAGTGTTTGAATAATGAAACACCTGCGCATGTGAAAGCAGGCGCTGTCAGATAAACTGTGCAGCTGTGGACGGAGGTCATTTCACGGCAGTACCGACAGACTTTAACGACGTTTTCACGCTTTTTCTAAAAATCACTTTTACACGCACACGTCTGTTTTTTGGACCGCTCGGCATCGGTGGTGACGTGCTGCGCGCAGGCGGATGTGCTCCTGCGCATGCGGAAGTAATGGCGACTGTTTGCGTTGGTGTGTGTGGAGCATCGCGACGCGTCTTCTGAAGCTGTAAGTGACGCGGTGTTTGTGTGGCATCGTGTAGTATTAAGCGAAATTTAACGACCAGGCGCGTCGCTTTGAGTTTGAGCATCTGCGGCTTTATGTCGTCTTGTTATTTAACAGCACAGCGCAGTCAGAGTGATGCGCGGTCACTGACTAACACAGGGTGTGCGCAGGTGTGAAGACACGTCAGGATGCTGGAGTCGTATGTTACTCCTCTTTTAATGAGTTATGTCAACCGCTACATAAAGAACCTGAAGCCGTCGGACCTGCAGCTGTCACTATGGGGCGGCGACGTGGTGCTGAGCAAACTGGACCTGAGGCTGGACGTACTGGAGCAGGTGAGATGCGCGCGCACAGTTTATCGCTCAATACTTTTCATTTGACCAAATAAGTTTAGCAGTTGAGATGCTCGCGTGTTTGACAGATGTATTTATCGAGGATCTCTGTGTTTGTTTTCGTGTTTCATCATCGCCGTTACCGACTGTGTGTTACATCTGCAGAAAATACAATGATGATCCTCGAGACAAGAAAGACAACATAGGAATTAAGAGCATGTACATTTCTGAACATCATCATTTGTTTAAATTGAGTTATCTTGTGGATTACATGTCCTCGTACAGTCGCATAGCTCGAACTATTCTTGTTTTTAGTGCAGCATAGCTGACCCTGGAACAACATATTTGTAGGGAAAGCGAATAGCCACACCAAACCCTTACAAGAATTGATGCAAGTAACCATAGCAACTCGCTCTCTGAAGATGACCCGCTCCAGAGCAGCAGCATCTTGTGTTCCAGGGTTCAAGGAAACGTTACTGGGCCTGTCTGCGCATGCGTGCTCTTTTAATGAGCGTCAACTGGGCGTGATATATTATAATTTTATAGTATTACTATAATTACTTTTAGCACACAAAATCAAAAGAAATAAAAAGGAAAATGTATGTGAAAAGGATATATTAGGCAACATGACATATAGGGCATGTGACTGGACCTAACATTAAAACCTTCATCCTCTACTGCAAATTAATCATCATACATAGTGTAGTGTACTGAAAAGCAACACACACGTTTTTCCCAAATTATGAAAACTGTATCAGTTTCAACAACTTTTAATTAATATGACTGCATCAGCAGTTGAATATAAAGCTGATACAATACAAAGTTAGTTTTTAAAGGATGATTTAAGGAACATACAGGGAAGGAACGAGGAATGTATATTTAAACTATTTTTTATATTTAGTTAGATCATTAATTTAAGGCGTTTAACATATAAAAGAAAATACGTTTTTTTATGCTTTATAATCAATAAAATAATTAGCAGCAAAAGATTTCCCTCTGTCACTTTAACCTTTTCTTTGAGATACATGGGGAGTGGCTTCATTGCGTCAGATATATGTCACTTTTCTCAGAGCAGATTGGTCAAGTTTAAGTTTGCGAATGAAACTTGCTCTGGAGAAGGCAAACCATGGTGACCAAAACCAATCCCCCTTCTCAGAGTATGCTTAAACTAAACGCTAACTTACCTGGGTAAAAACTGAAACTGGCTTTCTGCAATAGACCTCTGGTTGTAAGCCTAAACTTCACACAAATGAACTGTAAACTTGTCACTCAAATATGATTGGGTGACACCGGAACGTCTCTCACTTGGCAAAATCAGGAAAACAGTGCAGAAGCTTGTGTGCTTATAGCGTATATATTCCAGCAAACACAGAACATTAGAACTTGGATTTAAACAACATAATAACGTCCTAGGAGGTTTCTTTTCAAATCAAACTAAGTGTGAAAAGACATCATTATATCTGTCTGCATGTTTATTTTCTGAGTGCGTCTGATCTGTGAACGCTCTTTTTCTCCAGCTCGTCGTGTCCTTTCACCTTTACCTCACTGAATATATTAGTATAAAAATGTCTGTAATTCACAATTGTATAGATGTGAGAAAATATGGGTGTGTTTATGTGGTTTCTGAACGTTTAGAGATTTCGAATGAAACACAAAGCAATGATGTTAGTAAATGTTACAGAGAAACCACCAACGGCAATAGCAAGATTTGAGTCTATTTTTATAATGAACGATAAATAAATATTGACTTACAGTGATGCAGAGAGGAAAGAGTTTAGTGGAACTTTAGTGGAACACTTCAGGACACAAGTTGTTGTGTATTGACATTTTTGGTCCATATCAGGAACCTTATAACTTAAATTATACACATGATTTGATGGTTTATTTTTAAAAATATCTGAAAAAGTGTACATTATTATAGCAGACACCAACATGAAGACTATACAACTGATTCTGTTACTGTAAGTCATTTAAATGCTAATGAGGTTAGAAACGTTTATACAAATGTGTATGTAACTTTGGAGACGGCCCCTAAATTCTGAAATATCCACCGTAAAGACTGTATTTCAGTCTTTCACTATAACAAATAAGACTACATGCAGTATATTCTTCATGTTATATTTTAAATGTATAGGTGAGGGGAAAACGCGTCGTGTTGTCATTCTCCAGCACTGAAAGAATCCTCGTCTTTTTGCGTGAACATTAGAGCCAGAGATACTGTAAAGCGCGACGGCTTTCTACAACTCACACTACACAGACCAGAAAGAGCACGCAAACAACACGGATGAAGTTTTATAATCAACATGTCAATGAAATTAGCTTCTTGAAGAGGTTTTAATTTACAAAATAATACTTACGCATGCACTGGGAATTGCCCGACTGCCCAGTTGATATAG
The DNA here is from genome assembly GCA_037178815.1 of Barbatula barbatula. Taxonomy (NCBI): domain Eukaryota; kingdom Metazoa; phylum Chordata; class Actinopteri; order Cypriniformes; family Nemacheilidae; genus Barbatula; species Barbatula barbatula. The sequence continues at coordinate 129,975 of CM074087.1, forward strand.
ATAGAGATTTATCTGAAGATTCACTCTGTTTTTCAGCTGTTAAACTCATGTTCAGAATCTTTGCTTTGCTTTTATTTTGCGACAACATTGAGCTTTTGAGCAGTTCAGATATCTGGAATGAATCACTCTGTCATGTTGTGAGAATGTTTGGCTTTATACACACACACGCATGCACACACAGATCTTATTAAAAGCAGCTTTTGTCGTCCCGAGCGGGAGTTAAACTTTCTTTAGTAATCTTCTATTAAAGCTAGTTTGTCAGAAATGTTTTTCTGGGAAGTTTTTGATGTGTTTTTGTCTCATGGTTGCAGCTGAACATGTCTTATTTCTGTAGAATGTGTTTGCTTTGAGAGTTAGAGGAGAAACATGTGGAGGTTTACACAGTAAACAGACATTTGTTCTTCTTTTCAAGCGGCTGTCGTCTTTGCTTTAACTGACAGACTCTGTGTGTTTGCAGGAACTGAAGTTGCCCTTCACATTTCTGAGCGGACACATTCACGAACTGCGCATCCACGTGCCCTGGACCAAACTGAGCTCAGAGGCTGTTGTCATCACCATCAACACCATGGAGTGTATCCTGAAACTCCGAGACGCTGCCACGGTCAGTCACAAACGCTCACTCGTCCAATTCACCACCTAAACTGATGAGGATGTGCATGTACAAAAGATTTGAACGGTCATGCTCATTTACTCATTTGTTAATGCAGAGAAACCTATTTGGTGTGAAAGAGCTTTAGAAAGGCAAACCTAATAATTTCAGGTGTGAATGTGTTAAGGAGCAGTTCATGTGCACAGTAAACCTCAAAAAGAGCCTTTAGACGTTTTCAGCTCATGTCAAGAAGGAAATGACTGGTATACAGTAATGCTTCTTGTGCGGTGTCTTCTGAAACTTTTCACATTAAAGACCCACTGAAATGTCTTGAAATGTGCAGCTTTATTGAGTGGCTCCTCCCTCTTTTAAAATGGCCAATAGCGTTTAGTTAGAGCCTAGAATGTGATGAAGTGCAGAATGATGTCATAATAAAATGGTTTATGCATGTTGGGAGACATTGCAAAGCTGATATCGTCTAAATGTACATTTAGTTTCAGAGCATACAAGGTATATAGACTAACACGATCGTACTACAAGTCAAAAAACTTTGATTTCATTGGACATTTGTTAGAAAGTGCCAGTGAAGTGTGTGTGACGGATGGAGTTCATAGACATTCAGATTGTAAATAGGTTAGAATGAGGTGTTTAGAAAAGCATGAACGTTCAGGCATTCCATCATGTTTAGATGGTTGTGTGGGTCCAGCTGGCCGCTTGCAAACACATTTTGAAGGGAAGTCAATTAGAGGCGCTTATGGTGGCTTCTGCAGAATAGATTTATAACACATGGCGCTTTCACTGCGGTAATGTCACCCAGCGTTGCAGCTACCGCACGTCTGCGTGTTTCTGCCGTGTGTTGTGCCGGTCATGACGGGTTCTGTTCTTTCAAAGAACACACATTTCATACAGATGAGTTTCATCCACATGATGTGCTGTAACGTTCACACCAGGTTCAGAAAACCATGGCCAACGGGAGCGTCAGGTGACAGAATGCTCATTTCTCTTGGTCTTTAGTTTGAGCGGGCTTGTGCGTGTCATATGACTGTGTGAGGTCATGTTGTGTGTTTTTCTATAAAGTGTTACACACACACTGCACTGTGTTTCGGTTTCTTACGGCGATGATGATGATGATGATGATGATCAGTGCACTGCTGAGAGTTGTGATGATTATAATAAAGAAAGCTAGTAAAATCAAAGCGTGTGTGCCTCGTGCGAATGGGTTGAACTCTCAGCGGGAGATGTGAGGTCAAAGGTCACAATGGCTCATGAAGTCTAATAAGAGTGGTTCTGGGTGTGTGTGTGTAACAGATGTAATAAAATGAATTCTCTCTAGTAAATCAGTGGCTGTTATCAGTGATGGCTCTATAAAACTGTGTGTGTGTTGTGGGTTAAGCTGATCTATGGACAGAATGTTTGTTCTTGACCTCGACGCTCTGTTCATTTCATTCTTTCAGCTGTGTCTTCACTCTTTAATCACAAACACTCGGCAGACCGCTGCCATAAATGAGAAACAAACCTTTAGTGCTGTTTATTCCCCAGTGCATCTGTGCTGCACCGCGCGCATACCTTCAGCAATACACACACGCGCACACACGCGGGTGCTGAACTTTAGATTTATTTATTCAACTCAGAAGATGCTGTGAAATGTGTAGTCTTCTCCTCTCAGATGGCAGATGTTATTTGTGAGGTCGTGAATGTAATTCTTTCTGTGTGTTCTGTCTTTAGGAGGATAATGAAAGTTGTACGTCCAGCTCGACCAATCGGAGTGAGAGCTCCAAGAGTGTGCCTAAACCCAGACGAGTGCAACAAGCCCCCAGTGACCCTGACCTGCCCCCAGGTGAGTGATGTTCTTAAGGCCGCGGGGTCCGCAGACCCTCCCTGACTAACAGCTCTTATCTGGAAGTCTTCTTAAAGACCCCCATCAGAGCTCGGGCCACAGTTTTTTTTCTATTGGAAAACACACACACACACACACACACACACACACACACACACACACACACACATTGGTTCAATAGTTAAATGTGTCGTCACATGAATACAAATATCTGCATTACACAAATGACGTTTGTTCTTTTTGAGATTTTTCATAGAAATGAAATTGGCTAAAATAAGGTGTATTTCTCTTCACACACACATTCATGGCCGCCGGAGTTTGAGAGCAAATATTGTGTGGTGTAACACATAAGGGCCGTTGGTCTTTCCAGTTATTTTATGGCTGGAGTTTTGGTCCCAGCAGGCCGTGGCACAGGTGCAGCTGAAGCAAGTTTATAGAGAGTGAGATGAAGGGCTGGAGAAGGGAAAGTGTAAGCGCTCTGCTGGCTAAATGAAATCCAGAGAGCACTAACAGGGACTGACTGACTGTGAATGCAGGTGTGACACACACGAGTGGTCTAGGCAAACACACGCTCGTATATGATAAAGACAAGAAGTGATTTGAAATGGCTGATGACACAGCAGTTGTGTTATTAAACACTAATGCGCTCTTCACCTGCGTGTGTACTTGTAAGAGTTTGTGTAGTTACGATCCCAGCGCTCATTAACAACACACAACTCCACTCGCACAGGAAGACTAACATTTGAATTGGACAACAAGGCAAAAGCATTGGTTTCATAAGTTGATGTTGGACCGCGACTGCCGCTGCTGTTATGAGGATTTATTACTGTATGTTTGAATATTTTACTGCCAAAGTCTCTGGTTTGTCCTATTTTCAGCACTTAGATGCTTTATTAAATAATGACCTGAACATGTCTCCTGTTCACCTGAAGCTTCTGGTCCTGAGCATCTCTTTTAACACAAACACACAGGGTGAAATTTTCTCTGTGCGTGACCCTGAAGCTGTGTGGCGATAACAAACGCCTGTCGTCATTAAATTGATCTTGTGTAGCTTTAACACACTCATCTGCCTCTGTCTCACTCTCTCTCTCTTTGTAGGGTACGTCCAGAGCCTTATTCGTCGAGTGGTGAATAATGTCAATATTGTGGTGAATAATCTGATTTTGAAGTATGTGGAAGATGACATTGTGCTGTCAGTCAACATCACCTCCGCCGAGAGCTACACAGTGGACGATCTGTGGGACAGAGCGTTCATGGACATCATCTGTGAGTTCACATCTTCACTTTTGTGTTTCTTGTTTTTGTGTTGAGAGAGAGAGAGCACTCACATCACATCATGAAGGAAAGCAGAACTAATACAATCTGTAACAGATGACATGAAGCAAGCAAGAGACAGAAGAATAATCATCATGTAAGCATCAGAGAAGGGAAGATCTAAAGAGATTGACGGTGACATCAGAGTAAATGTGCTCTTTGTTTATTAACAGTCTCTTATGTGTATATGTTACCTCTAGGCCCACATGTGAAGTTCTGTTTTTATTTATTTTCCAGTCAGTGTACACAGCCAGGTTCACTAGAAATCTGTGCGGGGGGTTATGGTGTGGCCGTGTTGTCAGGTTTTATGGCTCGGCTCAGGCTGAGGGTTGGTGTATTTTGAACGTGTCACAGGTTTCCTAAACTCAACTTTTATTTACATAGCACTTCTTAATTTTTTTATTGTTACAAAGCAGCTGTAGATAAAACATGTAATCTATAAGCAATACATTAAATACACACACTGACACACGCACAGAGAGACAGAAGATAAAAAAAAGAGAAAAACAGGTCTAATATATTATGCAGACTATACGTAAGGGATAATCCAGGGGTTTAACGCACGACGTGGAGGCGAAGGACCACCCGACGCAAAGCGGAGTATAACGCTTATTCCATGGTCACTTGCCAAATTAATGCTTTTATTGATGTGTACAGTGTAATTTTACATCAAACAGGTTAAAATAACAGTTATTTTGTCTGTTAATTTCAAATACAATGAAACGGATTGGAGATACCCGTGCGTTAAAGGGTTTTCATGCAAAGCTTCCAGCCAGTCAGAATCCAGTATTCAAACAGACCATGGTATACATTTCTATATGAGGTAATTCTTCTGAGTAATTCTTGCAAAATGTTACATTAAATAATAATATTAACAAGTACAAAGTTCTAAAGCTGATGTCAGCAGCCCCCCAGCCAGCTATACGAGTGCAGCCAGTGTGCAAACAGTGGCGAGGAACCCAAAATTCTTAAAAACCTTGGGAGAACCCAGACCCAGCCAGGGCAAACAGTTCTCCTCTGACAGCACTGCTGCACCTCTACAAGCTCCACAGTTCTCACACATCTAGGCTAAATACCCCCCCAAAAAGACGTAGATGATAGATTTACATTTAAATTTATTCATTTGGCAGACGCTTTTATCCAAAGCGACTTACAAGTAGTTTTTTACAGTGGCACATTACTGCAGAGCGATCAGGGATAAGGTGTCTTGCTCAAGGGCCCTTCAGTCATGACCTGCTGGCACTGAGATTAGAACCAGCAACCTTCTGATCACAAGACCAACGCTCTAACCACTAGGCCACAGCTGACCCCATTGATTCAGAATACTGAGCAGAACTCTCTCTCTCTCTCTTCTCACTCACTGTAGCTCCTGAACTGGTCCTGCGGAAGGTGATCAATTTTTCAGACTGCACAGTCTGCCTGGACAAACGGAATGCTAGCGGAAAGATCGAGTTTTATCAGGACCCGCTGCTCTACAAATGTTCCTTCAGAACTCGTCTTCACTTCACCTACGACAACATAAACGCCAAAATCCCTTCCGTCATTAAAGTAAGAGAGAGAGTATTTACACCAGTGCTTATGTCAGGTCCTGCAGAGCGGCGTGTTAAGTGTGTTGTGTGTTTGTGTCGAGGTTCACACAATGGTGGAGAGTCTGAAGTTGTCGTTGACGGACCAGCAGTTGCCCATGTTCATTCGTCTGATGGAGTTGGGTGTGGCGCTGTATTATGGCGAGATGGGAGTTCATGGAGACGGCGACAGAGAAGAGAACAGCTCGCACAGAGAGAGCGTCCCCGGTGAGCCACGTCTCTCATTACCATTGTTTGTTGTGTCATAAGAGCTAATCTACAGTGTATGTTCCGTCATCTGAAATCAACTTGAGAGTACCTTGAAAAAAGTTTTCTCTGATGTTCGTTTATAAGCTTTGAAATCCGTTGTGTGGAAATGTCAAAGACTCAATGAAGATAGACAGATGAGCAAATCCTGAGTGAGACATTTAATTAACACATGTCATAATACATTCGCTCGCACCGAGACAGACATTCCAGCACGCTGACATGGTCTGGTCTCCTGCAGGTCTCACGGTGGAAGGCTCAGATCCGTCTCTTGCGGGTCAGTACTTTCAGAGTGAGGATGAAGATCAGGGCTGGGTGTCGTGGGCCTGGTCGTTTGTCCCAGCCATCGTGAGTGATGGAGAGGAGGAGACTGAAGGAGAGTCTGGAGTGTACACGGAAGAGGGCGGAACATCGCGAACCCTTCAGCACTCTTACAAGGACCCCGTGGTGTCTGTGGGCTTCTACTGCACCAAAGCCTCAGTCACCTTTAAGGTAAAAAGCTCTTTTGATAAAGCCATGCTCAGACTGGTTCATTCATCCACATCGTAACTGTCCTGTCCTGTGTGTAGCTGACAGAGAGTTGTTCTGAGAGCAGTTACTACAGTCCACAGAAGGTCAAGTCACGGGAGGTGCTGTGTGTGGAGCAGGAGGGCATCACAGTAGAGGTGAGAGAACCAATCAGCCGTAAGATCACCTGATGATGTCATCACCACGTTCCTGCTCACGCTTGCTCTCTCTCTCTGATTCAGGCTCTGATGATGGGCGAGCCCTTCTTTGACTGTCAGGTGGGAGTTGTCGGTTGTCGTGCTGTGTGTTTGAAGGGCATTATGGGAGTTCGAGATTTTGAAGAGATTATGAACAGAAAGGAGGAGGTAATTCACACAACATCAGACACCTCGGGTCTCATCGTGTGGATGATGTCATTATCCAGTGTTTGTTTGCCGCTGCAGGATGCTGTTTTCTTCCGCTGTGGGGAGACTCTGAGCGTGAAGGGCTTGACCTACCTGACCAACTCACTCTTCGACTACCGCAGTCCTGAGAACAACGGCGTCAAAGCAGAATTTATCTTAAATGGAAACATTCATAAGGTACGCAGTGCAGAGACACTGCTCACACACCAGCGCAGACATACAGGCCAAGTCTCAGTCATTTATTCACAAAACACATTTCATTCAAAGTGCTTGACATAGAAATGACTCATAAAGAAAGAAAGAATACATCATGGATAAGACATCTTTAAAAAGTAAAGGATTTAAAATCAAACATACTTCAAAGAGTTCAAAGGCAATAAGAAGGATATTAAATTGATTTTAAAAATAGAATAAAATGGCTGATGTGAAGCAACACAGTGCTCAGGTGGTAAATGCACAGCTAAACAAATGTGTTTTAAAAGTGGCCGCTGTTGGAGAACATGTGATATTTTCTTGAAGCAGATTTTAGCTACAGGTGAAGTAATGACTAAACACTGACTCACCTTGTTTTGATTGAACCATAAGTGAAGTCTGACCTCCAGTCTGAAGTTCCGGACGGTTACATTGTAGGTGTTTAGCTCTGTGTGATGTGTAGGTGTGTGTGTGTGTGTGTGTGTGTCTGTGTTTTTGTGTATGTTTTTTGTTTAGCTCTGTGTGATGTGTAGGTGTGTGTGTGTGTGTGTGTGTGTGTGTGTGTGTGTTGCTCTGTGTGAGGTGTAGGTGTGTGTGTGTGTGTCTGTGTTTTTGTGTATGTTTTTTGTTTAGCTCTGTGTGATGTGTAGGTGTGTGTGTGTGTGTGTCTGTGTTTTTGTGTATGTTTTTTGTTAAGCTCTGTGTGATGTGTAGGTGTGTGTGTGTGTGTGTGTGTGTGTGTGTCTGTGTTTTTGTGTATGTTTTTTGTTTAGCTCTGTGTGATGTGTAGGTGTGTGTGTGTGTGTGTGTGTGTGTGTGTCTGTGTTTTTGTTAAGCTCTGTGTGATGTGTAGGTGTGTGTGTGTGTGTGTGTCTGTGTTTTTGTGTATGTTTTTTGTTTAGCTCTGTGTGATGTGTGGTGTGTGTGTGTGTGTGTGTGTGTGTCTGTGTTTTTGTGTATGTTTTTTGTTTAGCTCTGTGTGATGTGTAGGGGTGTGTGTGTGTGTGTGTGTGTGTGTCTGTGTTTTTGTGTATGTTTTTTGTTTAGCTCTGTGTGATGTGTAGGTGTGTGTGTGTGTGTGTGTCTGTGTTTTTGTGTTGTTTTTTGTTTAGCTCTGTGTGATGTGTAGGTGTGTGTGTGTGTGTGTCTGTGTTTTTGTGTATGTTTTTTTTAAGCTCTGTGTGATGTGTAGGTGTGTGTGTGTGTGTGTGTGTGTGTCTGTGTTTTTGTGTATGTGTTTTGTTTAGCTCTGTGTGATGTGTAGGTGTGTGTGTGTGTGTGTCTGTGTTTTTGTGTATGTTTTTTGTTTAGCTCTGTGTGATGTGTAGGTGTGTGTGTGTGTGTGTTTGTGTTTTTGTGTGTTGTTTTTTGTTAAGCTCTGTGTGATGTGTAGGTGTGTGTGTCTGTGTTTTTGTGTTTGTGTCTGTGTGATGTGTAGGTGTGTGTGTGTGTGTGTGTGTGTGTGTTTTTGTGTAAGTGTTTTGTTTAGCTCTGTGTGATGTGTAGGTGTGTGTGTGTGTGTGTGTGTCTGTGTTTTTGTGTATGTTTTTTGTTTAGCTCTGTGTGATGTGTAGGTGTGTGTGTGTGTGTGTGTCTGTGTTTTTGTGTATGTTTTTTGTTTAGCTCTGTTTGATGTGTAGTGTGTGTGTGTGTGTGTCTGTGTTTTTGTGTATGTTTTTTTTTTTAGCTCTGTGTGATGTGTAGGTGTGTGTGTGTGTCTGTGTTTTTGTGTATGTTTTTTGTTTAGCTCTGTGTGATGTGTAGGTGTGTGTGTGTGTGTGTCTGTGTTTTTGTGTATGTTTTTTGTTTAGCTCTGTGTGATGTGTAGGTGTGTGTGTGTGTGTGTGTGTGTGTGTGTTTTTGTGTAAGTGTTTTGTTTAGCTCTGTGTGATGTGTAGGTGTGTGTGTGTGTGTGTCTGTGTTTTTGTGTATGTTTTTTGTTTAGCTCTGTGTGATGTGTAGGTGTGTGTGTGTGTGTGTCTGTGTTTTTGTGTATGTTTTTTGTTTAGCTCTGTTTGATGTGTAGGTGTGTGTGTGTGTCTGTGTTTTTGTGTATGTTTTTTTTTTTTAGCTCTGTGTGATGTGTAGGTGTGTGTGTGTGTCTGTGTTTTTGTGTATGTTTTTTGTTTAGCTCTGTGTGATGTGTAGGTGTGTGTGTGTGTGTGTGTGTGTGTGTGTGTGTGTGTAAGTGTTTTGTTTAGCTCTGTGTGATGTGTAGGTGTGTGTGTGTGTGTGTCTGTGTTTTTGTGTATGTTTTTTGTTTAGCTCTGTGTGATGTGTAGGTGTGTGTGTGTGTGTGTCTGTGTTTTTGTGTATGTTTTTTTTTTTTAGCTCTGTGTGATGTGTAGGTGTGTGTGTGTGTGTGTGTGTGTGTCTGTGTTTTTGGGTATGTTTTTTGTTTAGCTCTGTGTGATGTGTAGGGTGTGTGTGTGTGTGTGTCTGTGTTTTTGTGTATGTTTTTTGTTAAGCTCTGTGTGATGTGTAGGTGTGTGTGTGTGTGTGTCTGTGTTTTTGTGTATGTTTTTTGTTTAGCTCTGTGTGATGTGTAGGTGTGTGTGTGTGTGTGTGTGTCTGTGTTTTTGTGTATGTTTTTTTTTTTTAGCTCTGTGTGATGTGTAGGTGTGTGTGTGTGTGTGTCTGTGTTTTTGTGTATGTTTTTTGTTTAGCTCTGTGTGATGTGTAGGTGTGTGTGTGTCTGTGTCTGTGTTTTTGTGTATGTTTTTTGTTTAGCTCTGTGTGTTTGTGTTTTCTCACAGGAGACGTACACAGAGGCTGCAGGCCTGCAGAGATACGGTGCATTCTACATGGATTATCTCTACACCATGGAGAACAGCAGCAGTAGAGGTACTGCTCTCATACCTGTCTCACTCTCCTCGCCTACCTTCATCTCTCCTCACCTGTCTTCACCTGTCTCACTCTCCCCGTCTCTCTTCACTTGTCTCACTCTCTTCACCTGTTTTAACCCGTCTCACTCTCACCATCTCTCTTCACCCGTCTCACTCTCCTAATCGCTCTTCACCTGTCTCACTCTCCTCATCGCTCTTCACCTGTCTCTCTTCATCTGGCTCACTCTCTTCACCTGTCTCACTCTCCTCATCTCTTTTTACCTGTCTCACTCTCCTAATCTATTTTCACCTGTCTCAATCTCTTCACATGTCTCACTCTCCTTATCTCTCTTCACCTCTCCTCACGTCTCTTCACCTGTCTCACTCTCCTCATCGCTCTTCACCTGTCTCTCTTCATCTGGCTCACTCTCTTCACCTGTCTCACTCTCCTCATCTCTTTTTACCTGTCTCACTCTCCTAATCTATTTTCACCTGTCTCAATCTCTTCACATGTCTCACTCTCCTTATCTCTCTTCACCTCTCCTCACGTCTCTTCACCTGTCTCACTCTCCTCATCGCTCTTCACCTGTCTCTCTTCATCTGGCTCACTCTCTTCACCTGTCTCACTCTCCTCATCTCTTTTTACCTGTCTCACTCTCCTAATCTATTTTCACCTGTCTCAATCTCTTCACATGTCTCACTCTCCTTATCTCTCTTCACCTCTCCTCACGTCTCTTCACCTGTCTCACTCTCCTCATCGCTCTTCACCTGTCTCTCTTCATCTGGCTCACTCTCTTCACCTGTCTCACTCTCCTCATCTCTTTTTACCTGTCTCACTCTCCTAATCTATTTTCACCTGTCTCAATCTCTTCACATGTCTCACTCTCCTTATCTCTCTTCACCTCTCCTCATGTCTCTTCACCTGTCTCAATCTACTCATCTCTCTTCACATGTCTCACCCTCCTAAGCTCTCTTCACCTGTCTCCCTAACCCTGCTGTTTTAAATATTCTGGTGAAATATCTGTCCGTCTGTCTCTGTCCCAGCTGATAATGATCTAAAAGTAAACACAGATATCATCAGCTTTGGCACTCAGAGAAGTGTCGCTCTTCCAGCAAAGCTAAAATTACTCTTTCAGATTGGAATGTCTTGTGAGTCAGAGTCAAACCCTGTGGCGTGTCCTCTGTCATAATAACTGCAGCGCTGAGGTGCGGATCTCCTCTAATGTTTCAAATCCGGCTCATTCCCCCCCCCATGTCCTTCAGCAGCACTCTGAGCCTCCAGATGTTTGATATTAGACTTAATCCAGCCCGGTCTAAATGGGAAGAGGAAGTGACATCACTCACTGCACTTTTAATCTCCCCAAATCAGGAGGGAATTTGAGCAGCTCATGAACTTTTCTCTGTTCCTTCATGTACAGTAACAAGACTCCAGCGTTCCACACACAAATCCACTTTTATCAAACACACAGCTGGGTGTGTGTATGTGTGTACTGCAGTGTTTCTGCAGGTGTGTGTGTGTGTACTGCAGTGTTTCTGCAGGTGTGTGTGTGTGTACAGTAGTGTTTCTGCAGGTGTGTGTGTGTGTGTGTGTGTGTACTGCAGTGTTTCTGCAGGTGTGTGTGTGTGTACAGTAGTGTTTCTGCAGGTGTGTGTGTGTGTGTGTACTGCAGTGTTTCTGCAGGTGTGTGTGTGTGTACAGTAGTGTTTCTGCAGGTGTGTGTGTGTGTACAGCAGTGTTCTGCAGGTGTGGTGTGCAGGTGTGTGTGTGTGTACAGTAGTGTTTCTGCAGTGTGTGTGTGTGTACAGTAGTGTTTCTGCAGGTGTGTGTGTGTGTGTACAGTAGTGTTTCTGCAGGGTGTGTGTGTGTGTACAGTAGTGTTTCTGCAGGTGTGTGTGTGTGTACAGTAGTGTTTCTGCAGGGTGTGTGTGTGTGTACAGTAGTGTTTCTGCAGGTGTGTGGTGTGTGTGTGTGTGTACAGTAGTGTGTTCTGCAGGGTGTGTGTGTGTGTACAGTAGTGTTTCTGCAGGTGTGTGTGTGTGTGTGAGTAGTGTTTCTGCAGGTGTGTGTGTGTGTACAGTAGTGTTTCTGCAGGTGTGTGTGTGTACAGTAGTGTTTCTGCAGGTGGTGTGTGTGTACGCAGTGTTTCTGCAGGTGTGTGTGTGTGTGTGTACAGTAGTGTTTCTGCAGGTGTGTGTGTGTGTACAGTAGTGTTTCTGCAGGTGTGTGTGTGTGTGTGTGTCTCAGTGGTGTGTCTGCAGGTGTGTGTGTGTGTGTACAGTAGTGTTTCTGCAGGTGTGTGTGTGTCGGTAGTGTCTGCAGGTGTGTGTGTGTGTGTGTACAGTAGTGTTTCTGCAGGTGTGTGTGTGTGTACAGTAGTGTTTCTGCAGGTGTGTGTGTGTGTGTGTGTGTGTGTACAGTAGTGTTTCTGCAGGTGTGTGTGTGTGTGTGTACAGTAGTGTTTCTGCAGGTGTGTGTGTGTGTACAGGTGTCGTGTGTGTGTGTGTGTGTGTGTGTGTGTGTGTGTACAGTAGTGTTTCTGCAGGTGTGTGTGTGTGTGTGTACAGTAGTGTGGGGTGTTCTGCAGGTGTGTGTGTGTGTGTACAGTAGTGTTTCTGCAGGTGTGTGTGTGTGTGTACAGTAGTGTTTCTGCAGGTGTGTGTGTGTGTGTACAGTAGTGTTTCTGCAGGTGTGTGTGTGTGTACAGTAGTGTTTCTGCAGGTGTGTGTGTGTGTACAGTAGTGTTTCTGCAGGTGTGTGTGTGTGTACAGTAGTGTTTCTGCAGGGTGTGTGTGTGTGTGTACAGTAGTGTTTCTGTGTGTGTGTGTGTGTGTGTGTGTACGAGTGTTTCTGAGTGTGTGTGTGTGTACAGTAGTGTTTCTGCAGGTGTGTGTGTGTGTACAGTAGTGTTTCTGCAGGTGTGTGTGTGTGTACAGTAGTGTTTCTGCAGGTGTGTGTGTGTCGTACAGGTGTTTCTGCAGGTGTGTGTGTGTGTACAGTAGTGTTTCTGCAGGTGTGTGTGTGTGTACAGTAGTGTTTCTGCAGGTGTGTGTGTGTGTAGTGTGTTTCTGCAGGTGTGTGTGTGTGCAGTAGTGTTTCTGCAGGTGTGTGTGTGTGTGTGTGTCAGTGTGTTGGTGTGTGTGTGTGTGTACGTAGTGTTTCTGCAGGTGTGTGTGTGTGTACAGTAGTGTTTCTGCAGGTGTGTGTGTGTACAGTAGTGTTTCTGCAGGTGTGTGTGTGTGTACAGTAGTGTTTCTGCAGGTGTGTGTGTGTGTCAGTAGTGTTTCTGCAGGTGTGTGTGTGTGTACAGTAGTGTTTCTGCAGGGGGTGTGTGTGTGTGTACAGTAGTGTTTCTGCAGGTGTGTGTGTGTACAGTAGTGTTTCTGCAGGTGTGTGTGTGTGTACAGTAGTGTTTCCAGGTGTGTGTGTGTGTACAGTAGTGTTTCGCAGGGTGCAGGTGTGTGTGTGTGTACAGTAGTGTTTCTGCAGGTGTGTGTGTGTGTACAGTAGTGTTTCTGCAGGTGTGTGTGTGTGTACAGTAGTGTGGTGTCTGCAGGCGTGTGTGTGTGTGTACAGTAGTGTTTCTGCAGGTGTGTGTGTGTGTACAGTAGTGTTTCTGCAGGTGTGTGTGTGTACAGTAGTGTTTCTGCAGGATGTGTGTGTGTGTACAGTAGTGTTTCTGCAGGTGTGTGTGTGAGTGTGTGAGTAGTGTTTCTGCAGGTGTGTGTGTGTGTACAGTAGTGTTTCTGCAGGTGTGTGTGTGTGTACAGTAGTGTTTCTGCAGGTGTGTGTGTGTGTACAGTAGTGTTTCTGCAGGTGTGTGTGTGTGTACAGTAGTGTTTCTGCAGGTGTGTGTGTGTGTACAGTAGTGTTTCTGCAGGTGTGTGTGTGTGTACAGTAGTGTTTCTGCAGGTGTGTGTGTGTGTGTGTCGGTGTGTGTGTGTACAGTAGTGTTTCTGCAGGTGTGTGTGTGTGTACAGTAGTGTTTCTGCAGGGTGTGTGTGTGTACAGTAGTGTTTCTGCAGGTGTGTGTGTGTACAGTAGTGTTTCTGCAGGTGTGTGTGTGTGTACAGTAGTGTTTCTGCAGGTGTGTGTGTGTAGTAGTGTGTGGTGTGTACAGTAGTGTTTCTGCAGGTGTGTGTGTGTACAGTAGTGTTTCTGCAGGGGTGTGTGTGTGTGTACAGTAGTGTTTCTGCAGGTGTGTGTGTGTGTACAGTAGTGTTTCTGCAGGTGTGTGTGTGTGTACAGTAGTGTTTCTGCAGGTGTGTGTGTGTACAGTAGTGTTTCTGCAGGTGTGTGTGTGTACAGTAGGTGTTTCTGCAGGTGTGTGTGTGTGTACAGTAGTGTTTCTGCAGGTGTGTGTGTGTACAGTAGGTGTTTCTGCAGTGTGTGTGTGTGTACAGTAGTGTTTCTGCAGGGTGTGTGTGTGTACAGTAGTGTTTCTGCAGGTGTGTGTGTGTACAGTAGTGTTTCTGCAGGTGTGTGTGTGTACAGTAGTGTTTCTGCAGGTGTGTGTGTGTACAGTCGTAGTGTTTCTGCAGGGGTGTGTGTGTGTGTACAGTAGTGTTTCTGCAGGGTGTGTGTGTGTGTACAGTAGTGTTTCTGCAGGTGTGTGTGTGTGGTGTGTGTGTGTGTGTGTACAGTAGTGTTTCTGTGGGTGTGTGTGTGTACAGTAGTGTTTCTGCAGGTGTGTGTGTGTGTGTACAGTAGTGTTTCTGTGTGTGTGTGTGTGTGTACAGTAGTGTTTCTGCAGGGTGTGTGTGTGTACAGTAGTGTTTCTGCAGGTGTGTGTGTGTGTACAGTAGTGTTTCTGCAGGTGTGTGTGTGTGTGTCTGTAGTGTTTCTGCAGGGTGTGTGTGTGTACAGTAGTGTTTCTGCAGGGTGTGTGTGTGTGTGTACAGTGAGTGTTTCTGCAGGGTGTGTGTGTGTGTACAGTAGTGTTTCTGCAGGTGTGTGTGTGTGTACAGTAGTGTTTCTGCAGGTGTGTGTGTGTGTGTGTACAGTAGTGTTTCTGCAGGTGTGTGTGTGTGTGTGTACAGTAGTGTTTCTGCAGGTGTGTGTGTGTGTGTGTAAGGTGTTTCTGCAGGTGTGTGTGTGTACAGTAGTGTTTCTACAGGTGTGTGTGTGTGTACAGTAGTGTTTCTGCAGGTTTGTGGGGAATGTAAGTGTGCATCTGTGTGTGTTGATTTTCAGTTTGTGCGGGGCTTCAGGATTTCTCTGGGTTGCGTAAGGACGAGATGCAGCTGGTGCAGGAAACATCACAGAAGAGGATTGTGATTGGTCCGTTAGATTTACAGCTTCACAGCAGTGCTGTTCATCGCATCTTGAAGATGGCTGCGTGCACTCTTGACCACGAGTACCAGCCTTACTGCAAACCACAGCCTGGTAAAGACAAACGCATACAAAACCACACGTATAAATAAAAGTTCCCGTCAGTGTGTAAGAGTCTTTAAACACATGACAAACATTCCACACGAGGTTTCATGAAAAAACGTCAGATTGTTCCTTTAGCACATTTTTGTTAGGACAAGCAGAACAAAGGTTTGACTCCCAGTGAACACACACACTCTAATAAAACCATATTTACCTACAATTCATTTTTTGAAAAAATATGCAATAAACAAACATAAAGACGTAAAAGCAGTCAGTAACTGAGTGTGGCCATGTGCATGAACTGCTTAAACTGCTCATTTCTCTTCATGACACTCTCCACACGCCATAACCTGATATATCTGGTACATACATTTTGAATCCAAAATGTAGGACTGACAGTTAGGGTTATTTCTTAAGACACTTTATGCACCAGTCAGCAGATGAGACGTGAGGAGATGATGGGCTAAACATGTCTGTCTGTCTCTCTTGTAGATGTTGTGGAGGAGTGTGTGAGCGTTGGGCCAGAGAAGGTTTCGGCTTTAGAGGAGTTTAATCCCACCCGTCAGACGAGTGTGATGCTGATGAAGGCTCGAATCACAGTCCCTGCGGCTGAATACAACTTACTGCATGTCATATTACCTGCTTTACTGAGACACAAGGTACACGAAAATACTGAGTTTACTGTATGTGTGTCGAACTCCACCAGTTTGTGTGATTAATGAGCGCGTTTCCTCAAGGTGTCGACTTGTGTACTTACGTATACACATATTAGGTGTGTGTGTGTGGTGTGCAGGTGTGTGTGTGTACAGTAGTGTTACTGCAGGTGTGTGTGTGTCGTAGTGTTACTGCAGGTATGTGTGTGTTCGAGTGTTTCTGCAGGTGTGTGTGTGTGTACAGTAGTGTTACTGCAGGTGTGTGTGTGTGTGTACAGTAGTGTTTCTGCAGGTGTGTGTGTGTGTGTACTGCAGGTGTCGGTGTGTGTGTGTACAGTAGTGTGTGTGTGTGTGTGTGTACAGTAGTGTTACTGCAGGTGTGTGTGTGTGTACAGTAGTGTTTACTGCAGGTGTGTGTGTGTGTGTGTACAGTAGTGTTACTGCAGGTGTGTGTGTGTGTGTACAGTAGTGTTACTGCAGGTGTGTGTGTGTGTACAGTATGTGTGTGTGTTTCTGCAGTGTGTGTGTGTGTAGGTGTGTGTGTGTACAGTAGTGTTACGTGTGTGTGTGTACAGTAGGTGTGTGTGTGTGTGTGTACAGGTGTGTGTGTGTCGTATGCAGGTGTGTGTGTGTTCTGCAGGTGTGTGTGTGTACAGTAGTGTCGTGTGTGTGTGTACAGTAGGTGTGTGTGTGTGTGTCAGGTGTGTGTGTGCAGGTGTGTGTGTGTGTGTGTGTGTCGTAGTGTGTGTGTGTGTGTGTACAGTAGTGTACTGCAGGTGTGTGTGTGTGCAGTGGTGTGTTACTGCAGGTGTGTGTGTGTGTGTGTGTCGTAGTGTTTCTGCAGGTGTGTGTGTGTGTGTGTGTGTGTGTGTGTGTGCAGGTGTGTGTGTGTGTGTGTACTGCAGGTGTGTGTGTGGTGTTACTGCAGGTGTGTGTGTGTGTGTGTGTGTGTGTCTGCAGGTGGGGTGTGTGTGTGTGTGTACAGTAGTGTTTCTGCAGGTGTGTGTGTGTGTGTACAGTAGTGTTTCTGCAGGTGTGTGTGTGTGTCCGTAGTGTTTCTGCAGGTGTGTGTGTGTGTGTACAGTAGGGTGTGTGTGTGTACTGTGTGTGTGTGTGTGTGTGTACAGTAGTGTTTCTGCAGTGTGTGTGTGTGTGTGTGTGTGTGTGTGTGTGTGTGTGTGTGTGTGTGTGTGTACAGTAGTGTTACTGCAGGTGTGTGTGTGTGTGCAGGTGTGTGTGTGTGTGTGTACAGTAGTGTTTCTGCAGTGTGTGTGTGTGTACAGTAGTGTTACTGCAGGTGTGTGTGTGTGTACAGTAGGTGTGTGTGTGTGTGTGTGTGTGTGTGTGTGTACAGTAGTGTTTCTGCAGGTGTGTGTGTGTGTGTGTGTGTGTACAGTGTTTCTGCAGTGAGGTGTGTGTGTGTGTGTACAGTAGTGTTTCTGGCAGGTGTGTGTGTGTGTACAGTAGTGTCTGCAGGTGTGTGTGTGTGTTCTACAGGTGCAGTGTTTCTGCAGGTGTGTGTGTGTGTGTGTGTGTAGGTGTGTGTGTGTGGGTGTTTCTGCAGGGTGTGTGTGTGTGTACAGTAGTGTTTCTGCAGGTGTGTGTGTGTGTGTACAGTAGTGTTTCTGCAGGTGTGTGTGTGTGTGTGTGTGTGTACAGTAGTGTGTGTGTGTTCAGTAGTGTTTCTGCAGGTGTGTGTGTGTGTACAGTAGTGTCACGCAGGTGTGTGTGTGTCAGTAGTGTTTCTGCAGGGTGTGTGTGTGTGTACAGTAGTGTTTCTGCAGGTGTGTGTGTGTGCAGTAGTGTGGTGTGTGTGTGTACAGTAGTGTTTCTGCAGGTGTGTGTGTGTACAGTAGTGTCGTGTGTGTGTGTGTGTCAGGTGTGTGTGTGTACAGTAGTGTTTCTGCAGGTGTGTGTGTGTGTACAGTAGTGTTTCTGCAGGTGTGTGTGTGTGTACAGTAGTGTATTCTGCAGGTGTGTGTGTGTACAGTAGTGTTTCTGCAGTGTGTGTGTGTGTGTACAGTAGTGTTTCTGCAGGTGTGTGTGTGTGTGTGTGTGTGTGTGTGTCTGCAGTGTGTGTGTGTGTGTGTACAGTAGTGTTTCTGCAGGTGTGTGTGTGTACAGTAGTGTTTCTGCAGGTGTGTGTGTGTGTGTGTACAGTAGTGTGTAGGTGTGTGTGTGTGTACAGTAGTGTTTCTGCAGGTGTGTGTGTGTGTGTTCAGTAGTGTTTCTGCAGGTGTGTGTGTGTACAGTAGTGTTTCTGCAGGTGTGTGTGTGTATAGTAGTGTTTCTGCAGGGTGTGTGTGTGTACAGTAGTGTTTCTGCAGGTGTGTGTGTGTGTACAGTAGTGTTTCTGCAGGTGTGTGTGTGTGTGTACAGTAGTGTTTCTGCAGGTGTGTGTGTGTGTAGTAGTGTGCAGGTGTGTGTGTGTGTACAGTAGTGTTTCTGCAGGTGTGTGTGTGTACAGTAGTGTTTCTGCAGGTGTGTGTGTGTACAGTAGTGTTTCTGCAGGTGTGTGTGTGTACAGTAGTGTTTCTGCAGGTGTGTGTGTGTGTACAGTAGTGTTTCTGCAGGTGTGTGTGTGTGTACAGTAGTGTTTCTGCAGGTGTGTGTGTGTACAGTAGTGTTTCCGGGTGGTGTGTGTGTGCATGTGTGTGTGTGTGTGTCAGTAGTGTTTCTGCAGGTGTGTGTGTGTAAGTGTGTGTGTGTACAGTTGCAGGTGTGTGTGTGCAGTAGTGTGTGTGTGTGTGTGTGTACAGTAGTGTTACTGCAGTGAGGGTGTGTGTGTGTACAGTAGTGTTTCTGCAGGTGTGTGTGTGTGTTTCTGCAGTAGTGTGGTGTGTTTCTGCAGGTGTGTGTGTGTGTACAGTAGTGTTTCAGGGGTGCAGGTGTGTCTGTGTGTGTGTGTGTGTGTTTCTGCAGGTGTGTGTGTGTACAGTAGTGTTTCTGCAGGTGTGTGTGTGTTCAGTAGTGTTTCTACTGGTGTGTGTGTGTCTTCAGTAGTGTTTCTACAGGTGTGTGTGTGTGTGTGTGTGTGTTCAGTAGTGTTTCTACTGGTGTGTGTGTGTGTGTGTTCAGTAGTGTTTCTACAGGTGTGTGTGTGCAGTAGTGTTTCTGAAGGTGTGTGTGTGCAGTAGTGTTACTGCAGGTGTGTGTGTGTGTTCAGTAGTGTTTCTACAGGTGTGTGTGTGTGTGTACAGTAGTGTTACTGCAGGTGTGTGTGTGTTCAGTAGTGTTTCTACAGGTGTGTGTGTGTGTTCAGTAGTGTTTCTACAGGTGTGTGTGTGTGTGTGTGTGTGTGTGTGCAGTAGTGTTTCTGAAGGTGTGTGTGTGTTCAGTAGTTTTTCTGCAGGTTTGTGTATGTGTTTTTGATAGCGTGTGTGTGTGTGTGTGTGTGTGTGTGTGTGCGTGCGTGCGTGTGTGTGCGCGTGTTTGTGTGTGTGCACGTGTACACGAACATACTGAGTTTACTGTATGTGTCCACCTGTTTGTGGGTTTAATGAGTGTGTTTCCTCAAGGTGTCGACTGCACAGGCATCTGCACCTCAGTTCCAGCTCTTGCGTCCTCTGCCTGCGCTGCAGTTGCATTTTGAGCGTGTCACGTTTGAACATTCTGCACCCATGTATGAAGAGGAAGTAACACGCGCAGCCAGCAGCCTGAATCAGCCATCAGAAACACTCCTGCACAACTGTTACACACACAGCTACCTGAAGGTACACACACGCCACACATACTTCTGCTTTAATCTCACTTTACTTATATAATTGTTTGTGTTTTATATATTTAATATATACTTTAATTGCGAATCAGTGAAATCTGCAGGACCCCATGTTCTCTCTCTCTCTGTGCTTCTGTCTGTCTGTGTTTCAGGTCATTGAGCTTCAGGCGGGTCTGACTGTAATTGACTCTGAGGGGGTATTCCATCCGCTCCTTCCCATTATTCCTACTTTCAGTACAGCACTCTATGGGAAACAACTCCGTTTGCCTGCTTACTGGTGAGACAACATGCACACACACACCTGTGGGATTGTGGGTAAGGAGTTTGGATGAGTGGAGGGTGATAAATATCCTGTCATTAGCTGAGAGTCTGAGTGTGTGAATGAGAGCCATTAATGCTGTGTCTGTGCGTGCGTCTGTGTTCTGGTGCTGGCCGGAGGTGAGGCGTCTCACACGGTACCGATCACCCTTCATTTAAAGAAGTCCCCGGAGCCCGTCAGGTCGGGCGGCCCGTTCCTGCAGCTGCTTTAAGTGTGTGTGTGTGTGTGTGAGACGCGGTAATGAGACGCAGAAGTGCAGCCTGCTAAAGCCGTTACAGTGCTCACATGAGGAGAGCAGAACTCTACCACCACCACTGATCAAGGCCACATCACACACACACACACACATGCGCTGCTGCAGGGCTCTCTGGGAAACTCTAAAACTCATCTGGATTCTTAAGCCGTGTGTAAGAAGAGCATTGCAGCTTCTTGACTACGGGTTAATGTAGTCATCAGCAAGTGCTGCATTAGAGCTGTTGTCATGACCATCAGCATGCCGACTGTGCAGCTATAGACCGCTGTAGATAGTTTACACAGTGCTGGTCCAGACCAACATTTAATCAGTTAATATTTTTGGACACTACTCAAAATGGTGGGTAGTATTTAAGATTTAATTGTGTATGTAAGATTTACAAATGAAACCAGAAGTGCCTCTGGACCAGTGTTTACATCTAAGTGATCTATATATGCATTAATAAATGCAAGGAAATGTTCAGTATGAAAAGAGATCCAGCAGGAATTCAGAAAGCAAATGCGAGTGACACACACACTGACCAACACACACACCGACGAACACACACACCGACACACTCACACAACGCACATAATGCACACATGCATACACACACACTGACACACACACCGACACACACACATGCACATACACTGATACACCACACACGCCACACACACACAGACAGACTGATACACACACATGCAGAAGAAACCTCCCCTAC
The DNA here is from genome assembly GCA_037178815.1 of Barbatula barbatula. Taxonomy (NCBI): domain Eukaryota; kingdom Metazoa; phylum Chordata; class Actinopteri; order Cypriniformes; family Nemacheilidae; genus Barbatula; species Barbatula barbatula. The sequence continues at coordinate 150,492 of CM074087.1, forward strand.
ACACACACCGACACACGCTTACACAGACAGACTGATACACACACATGCAGACACCGACACACGCTTGCACACACTGATACACACACTGACACATACACGCAAACATGCATGCACACACACTGATACATGCACGCACACAGGCACACACTTACACACGCACACACACTCAGTGAAAGGGATTCAGATTTCTCTGCTATGAAATTTGAGCCCAATTATGCAGAAGTCATTATTACTGCTGAGTGTGCGTGTATGTGTGTGTATGTGTGTGTTACTGTGCCACTAATCTCAAAAAGAAAGCAGAAAGCGTCACCAGACAACAACATTTGTAAAGCACATGCTCACACAACAGTGCCACCGATTGAATTTTTGATAGAAGCTCCTCCTCCTCTCATCGCTGCCGATGCCCTTGAGCAGCAGTCCCGTCCGCCCGTGACCTCTCACCTCTCGTCCTTAGCTGCTGTGTGCTGCCGTGATCCCTGCAGTACATCAGCAGCCTTCTGCAGCGCGAGCGCGCCGCTGTCAGACGTTACGCGCCGAACCACCCAGAAGCACTACAAAGTGAGTGTGAGAGCAGCAGTTAAGTGCTTGCAGAGGTTCTGGGATGCGTCTCTCCGTCAGCTCTGATCAGACACATGCCTTCATTACCCAGACATCACACACACACACACACACGAGCTGTGAGCATCAGCGTTACATATCTGGATGAATGTTTCTTTTCACTTCTGGTGCATTTGTAGTTTGTTCATTTGTAGAAATGTCAGTCTGGATAAGACAAACAGGCTATTGATTTAAATATGTTTTCACTAAATCATGTTTGACTGTGATCGTGTGTGTGTGTGTGTGTCAGGGGGAGACAGTCTTCGGTTGCGTTGTATGAATGCATGTTTGAGCTTCCGCAGGTGTGTGTTCAGCTCACACGTGCTCAGGTGCTGCTGCTGAGCTGCATGTATCACAGTTGGATGTATGGTGTGGTAGGCGGAGCCTGCGCCGGTATCAGCGACACCCTCATTAACCACGCCTACAGACCCCCAGGTACTCTACCTGCACACACACACACACACACACACACACACACACACACGCGTGTTTCCATACAGTTATTGTGTGGACTGCTGTGAGTTGGTGATTATACTGTAGTTGAACATCATTGATGTTAGTGTGTGTCCTTGTGTTGATGGAGTGGGCAGTCCTTGTGGGGGCTGTGTGTCCGTGACATCTGTCTGATATGAGATGGTCAGGTCAGTGTGTTTTTGCAAACTGCGTGTGTGAGTCAGACAGAATAACTGACATGCATTTAGTGGCTTTAAAACTCTCTCTCATGTCGTCGTCTTTCTTCCTCTTCATCTTTCCTCTCATCCTCTCCTCTTGACCTCTCCTTCACTCATGAAGAAATGTATTTTTTCACACCGTTCACAGCATCAGGAATGTGGCACATGCCAGAATGACTCTTTCCAGAATACAGATGTCTAATAAACACACACACACACCATCTGGAATGTTGGGGTGAGGCATCTATTCATACGTGTGTGTGTGTGTGTGTTGGGCTTTGCCCTCAGGGTGTTTGATGGGGTGTGTGACCCCAGTGACCATAAGCTGTTTGCTTATGCACCTCTGCACCTGTACCACACACACACGTTAGAGATGAGTGCTTGGACGTCTATAAAGGGAATAACGGTTATATTTGCGTCGATTGAGTGATGAGTATGTTGTAATGTTTTCCTGGAGAACAAACACATTCAGCAGAATAATAGTAATGTCACACTGATCAGATATTCCCATGACTGTGTTTACATGTTGATTTGTGTTTCCACAGGTGTGAAGTCAGTGGGTTCTGCTCCCGTTCTGGAGTTGTGTGTTCAACGTGTTGAGCTGAAGGTGTGTGTGCGGCCGGCGCTCTTGTGTGTTTCTGGAACTCTGGGAGCTGTTAAAGTTTGTGCCAGGACGCCGGGTAAGAGCAGCTGTGCACATCTGTTTCCCTAACGCCTTGACTTACTGTCATATCCTTTATTTACCTCATCTATAAATGTTTTGTAACATAAATGTGTTGTTCATCCTGAACCCATCATCTCTGGTCTTGTTTGAGCTCTAAGAGCTGCAGGAATGCCTGAGTGTGGGCTTAATGTGTGTGTGGTGTGTGTGTGTGTGTGTGTGTGTGTGTGTGTGTGCGCGTGTGCAGGTGTGTGTGAGGGGCAGAAGGAGCAGCTGGTTTCACTGGTTCAGGGTCCGTCTGATACCACAGATCTTCACAGCAGCCGTTGGTTGAGTGGGAGTCGTAAACCAGCGTCTCTCCTCTCTCCTGATCTCATCCAGGTCTCGCTACAGCTCCCACAGCAGGAGCACACGCTCAACACCGGTAAGACACACAAATCACTCACAAGTTTTGTGATATCAAGACTGTGACGCCATCTTTAGGTGACTTTTCTGTCATTTGCATGACATTGATATTGTTCACATATGAGGCAGTCCCAGAATGCTTTGTGTTTGTGTGTAATGTGAGCAGTGTGTTGATGTCTCGATGGATGTGTTTGAATGAAACATGTTTGAGATATTAAATTACATTTACATTATTCATTTAAGAGACTCCTTTATCCAAATCGACTAACAGGTAGGCGAGCATATAACCTAATTTTGTCAACACACAAAACAGTCCTGTTAGTTCACAAGGTCAAGCTACTAGGAGGATTAAAGCTGGAGAAAGCAGGGAGAGAATGAACATTGTTTTATTTTTTTAGACACAAGACAGACAGTTGTTGGTTAGCCAAATAAATGCGTTTCATGTCTGTTTCATGTCTTTATTATTGGCTAAAACACAGAAGTGCTTGTGATCTGAAATGAGTATCAGACTCATTGGCCGTACGTGACATTTCTGCCTAACGTTACATATGTTGCTTCAGGTACAAACGGCTGTGTCTTTCAGTGTGAATGGTTGGCTTTTCTCTTCTCTGATGATGTGCGTTTATTTAAGGTATTTCTGCCGTTTGGTACTTATCTAAAACTACACCCTTGCAGTTGAATTTGAATAAAATACAGCCGACTAAAACATACATATGTATTTTGATCATTCACTACTGTCGCGACTGTGCTCGCTGTAAAGGTTCTTGACATTCCTCGAGCAAATACAATCATTCCTAGCATCAGACGTTTATCTGCCTTAAAAGAAACTGCATCAGAAAGGAGAAAAACCAAAGTCCAGCTGAAAGATGCTGTGTATTTCAGGTCATGAAGATCAGATGTGTAGTCCTAACCCAACATGATTGATCTGTATTGAGTGTGTTATGTGCTCTTTGTGATGCTAAAGCAATAAGCTTGTGAAGCAGTGTGTTACAAGGTATATGAGCACAGGCTCGTGTCACACTACACTAAACATTTCTTCATTCTTCACTTCGGTCAAAGGGAGTGAGATCTCACGGCGTGTCACACGTTTAATTCAACACAGTTTTTCATGTGAAGCTTTACAACTTTATATAGCAGCGTTAGCCTTTAATCTGCCCAGTAATATTTCTAAACGTTTGACGGGCTCTTTATGAATTCCATAATAATCTTTATCACAATCTTGCTCGGTCACGGAGAGCCACGCACACTTGGAAGTGTTCCCCTTCCTTCCCGTGTTTGTTCTCTCTGGTTTTATCTCTCTATGTGCGTTCACCTCATAGCGTTCTTCAGACCTAACTTTAATTACCTTGAAATGACAGAAATAATTGCCAGACTGATCCTGATCTCTGGCTGAAGATGAGCCGTTCACTCATCAACATCTGCTTTCCATTCAATTGTTTACCAGCGAATGAAAAATAAATTCCAATTTACTTAGAAAATGGGAGTTCTGTACTCGCTAAACTCCCGTAGACGCACATCAATGTGTTTCCATTTAATGAGCTTGAGGTTGTGGCACACACACTAATAAATTAAGTGCAATTAAAGGCGTTGGATTATCACAAAAGAATCCCGACCGCACGGCTTTGAAGCCACTCTTTTATGAACATATAGTGATTTTCTGCTGGGCGTTAACCCTCGGCTGAGCCACGATCCATCGTGTGTGTGAGTAGGGTTTCTCTCTCTCTCTCTCTCTCTCTCTCTCTCTCTCTCTCTCTCTCTCTCTCTCTCTCTCTCTCTCTCTCTCTCTCTCTCTCTCTCTCTCTCTCTCTCTCTCTCTCTCTCTCTCTCTCTCTCTCTCTCTCTCTCTCTCTCTCTCTCTCTCTCTCTCTCTCTCTCTCTCTCTCTCTCTCTCTCTCTCTCTCTCTCTCTCTCTCTCTCTCTCTCTCTCTCTCTCTCTCTCTCTCTCTCTCTCTCTCTCTCTCTCTCTCTCTCTCTCTCTCTCTCTCTCTCTCTCTCTCTCTCTCTCTCTCTCTCTCTCTCTCTCTCTCTCTCTCTCTCTCTCTCTCTCTCTCTCTCTCTCTCTCTCTCTCTCTCTCTCTCTCTCTCTCTCTCTCTCTCTCTCTCTCTCTCTCTCTCTCTCTCTCTCTCTCTCTCTCTCTCTCTCTCTCTCTCTCTCTCTCTCTCTCTCTCTCTCTCTCTCTCTCTCTCTCTCTCTCTCTCTCTCTCTCTCTCTCTCTCTCTCTCTCTCTCTCTCTCTCTCTCTCTCTCTCTCTCTCTCTCTCTCTCTCTCTCTCTCTCTCTCTCTCTCTCTCTCTCTCTCTCTCTCTCTCTCTCTGTCCCCGGGGACGTGCGAGGCGAGTGAGCTTTATGATCATTGAAAACGAGTTGAAGACAGAGTGGAGCGCGGGGGCTGCATGTGTTCATGCAGCTGTGAGACTGTGATTTATGTCTGTCTCAGAACTGCAGCTTTTTAAAAGTTACATTTGATCAGACGCAGTGAATGGAATCTTCTGCACACACACACACACACACACACACACACGTCCAGTTAACAGACAGATTGATTAAAAACTGACTGACAGCAGCACAGTCACCCGTCACCTCCAGTGTGTGTGTGTGTGTGTGTGTGTGTGTGTGTGTGTGTGTGTGTGTGTGTGTGTGTGTGTGTGTGTGTGTGTGTGTGTGTGTGTGCGCGTGCGTGTGTGAGTTCATGATCCAGCTGGGTTGTGCTGGTGTGTGTGGTGGTAGAATAATGACGGCAGGTGGATGTGTCCTGGTGCTGCTTTGATCCCCTCAACACTCGGACCTGAAACCAGATCTCCCTCCGGACTCTTGTGTGGAGCTGTGGGACCCGTGTGAGTCTGTTAGCTCTGATATCCATTAACAGCTCTCGCAGTCTGTGCGCCATCTATCAACAAACTCTCTCTCTTTCTCTCAAATTCAACTGGCTGTAGTTCTTCACTGTACACGTGATGTCATCAGGATGAACTGTGGTGTGTGATGTCATAAGGACACAGAGTTTAAGGATGAGAAGCATCGTGAAGTCACAGGTGACAGGAGGAATGTTTTCTGAGCGTGTTTAGACACTGAGCACTCTGTTTGTTTCTGGTGTTCTCTTTGGCAGCGTTTATCTACGTGTCAGATTCATTGAGAGAGAACTAATGTAAGTTGACGTGTCATCTCCGGTCTGACAGAGAACGATGCCTGCAGACAAACATCACGCTGCGACCCTAACGCTATTCATCTGACGTCGTTTCTTTTGTTTCTTTCATGAGTGAAACATGAGTGCAACATCCAGATTCTCATAAAGCCCAAGAGCTGTTGCATTGAAGCATTCATGGGTCTTTTTCTGGAGTCATTTGTTCTCGTCATGTGTGTGTGAGGTTTGCACATGTGTTAGCCAAGACATTTGGTTTGATGGGACTTTTAAAAGCCAAAGTGTTGTGAATGATGACGCTCTGAACTGATGTAGATGTCACAGCAGAGATGAGATCTGAGATCAGTAATATAGCAGAACTTTGGAAATGACCCACAATGCACTAGCAGGGCAATGATTGATGATGAAAGGAGTTTATTTGGTGATGAATGCTGTAGTTTGTGATTCTGGCTAACTGATAACCGCGGGTCACATGTGCTCACAGATGAACAGCAGGTAGTTTTCTGTGCCACCGGCGGAACGAATTGAAGGCTCCGTGCTCGAGTGAAGCTATGAAAACACAAGGTGTGTAGGAGGCCTGAGAGGCGACCCTTTCCCATGATCCCTCAGTCAGAGTTGTGCTCAGTGAAGGTGAGGGGTTGTGGGGGTGTGGTTTGACAGAGATAAGCTCAGCAGTGCATTAGTGGGTTAATCTGTCATTCATTCAACGTTGGAGGAGAAACTTAACTCACACAGTGTGAAATCAACAGGAAGAGATTCTGATTCAGACCACACCCACCTGACTGATCAGTGATGTCACATACTGTAAAAAACATTTATTATACTTCACCACATTAAAAACCTTGTGTGTGTGTGTGTGTGCACGCACCTGTGTGTACATGTGTGTCACTACATCAGGGTTGTTGAGAGACCTTCAGTGTGTCCTGTGATTTAAGTGTGTGTGTGTGTGGGGGGGGGGTGCGGATGTGCGCGTGTGCATGTTTGCGTGTGTGTGTGTGCCTTTGTGTGTGCGTGTTTGCACGTGTGTGTGCTGCCAACAGCAGCATGTGTGTTTTTGCTGAAATTGTCCCGGTTTCTTATATATTTGTACAGAATGTCTTTTAGATTCAGCTGTAGTGTTTGAGTGTAACAGTGACATTATTGACATTCATTAAAGGATGATATCAATGACGAGTTCCTTACACAGATACACACATGTGGATGTGTAATGTGAGTGTGAAAGTGATTGTGTGTTTTGTTTTTGAGATGTTTCATTTGACTCAGCATAGTAGTCTCAAGTGTGTGTGTGTGTGTGTGTGTGTGTGAGTGAGCATTAGTTCTTCTAGTAATTATGGGTTGTGTTTGAAGTGGCCTGTGAAACAGAGCTGTGGTTCTCCGGAACGGGGTAGGAGAATTCCTGCTTGTGTGTGTGTGTTCTTGCGTTGGGTGTATTCAGTGGTACTCATTTGAGGAGGTGTGTGTGTGTGATTTCAGTGAAAAGAGAGTGAGACGGGTTGCTGGAGGTTGTGGGTGGTCCGCAGTGCCCCTCTCTCTCTCTCT
>CM074087.1:165000-202500 GCA_037178815.1 Barbatula barbatula
CACACACACTTCAGGAACACACATCTGCTGCGTCTGCTTTCTCTTGCAGTTGATCAATAGTGATGCTGGATGCTGATTGGCTCTCCCCTGCGGGCCAGAGCTGATGTCAAAGTGGTGGAGCTCATCAGCGGGATGAGTCGAGCTCTTATCAGATGATCCTGAGAGCCCTCTTGAAGAATGAGCTCAATCACAGTGGCTGATGTTTCAGTCACATATATGAAGGAGAATTTGATTTTTTGTAATTCTTGTTTTGTGTTGTTGTGTTTCTGAACAGTGTGTTTGTTTCAGTGATACACACACACAAACAGGGGATTGGTGCCGTCAGTCCAGATGAACTGCACTACATTTTTCCGCTGCATAATTTACTCATCAACTTTGAGAAAAGTCACTTTTAGTTTGGAGATTCATGCCCAGGGTGTTTAGAACTGGATTTTAGTGTGTATTTGTGTGTTGTAGGTGCAGTGCTGCTAGTGAGCATTCAGGGAATCTCCGTAAACGTGGATCCCGTTCTGTTTTCATGGCTTCTGTTCCACCCTCAGAGATCCAGTGGCACCAGACCACCTCAACAGGTACTTATCTGTACGACATTTGTTGTGCATGTTGTGTGTGTGTCTTGTGTTATAGAGTTGCTAATTGTAGGCTTTACAGGTTTCCATGGTGATGAAGAAGAGGAAAGAAGATGAAGCATCTGTCGGCAGCACTCCAATAACCAAACAACCAAGCAATCCAGCATCAGACTACACCAGCAGCCCTTTGAAAACTAAAACACACACAGGTACACAAATCAATAAGACTGAGTGAAACAATATCATTAACACTTCAGTGTGTCACTGTCTGCATGTGTTTATATTTGTGTGTATGTAGAGTCGAGGCCTCTGTCTGTACCTGTGAAAATCTTTCCATCACCTGAAGAGAAATACTTTAGTTCAGATGAACGCATGAAGAATGTGATAACACACACCTGGAACGCCGTAAAACACCTCACACTGCAGGTAACACACACTTCACACCGCAGGCAACACACACATACCTCACACTGCAGCGAACACACACTAATCTGTCACTGCAGGTAACACACATACCTCACACTGCAGGTAACACACATACCTCACAATGCAGGTAACACCCACACACCTAACACTGCATGTAAAACGCATACCTCACACTGCAGCCAACACACACTAACCTGTCACTGCAGGTAACACACATACCTCACACTGCATGTAACACACATACCTCACACTGCATGTAACACACATACCTCACACTGCAGCCAACACACACTAACCTGTCACTGCATGTAACACACATACCTCACAATGCAGGTAACACACACACACCTAACACTGCATGTAAAACACATACCTCACACTGCAGCCAACACACACTAACCTGTCACTGCAGGTAACACACATACCTAACACTCCATGTAAAACACATACCTCACACTGCAGCCAACACACACTAACCTGTCACTGCAGGTAACACACAAACCTCACACTGCATGTAACACACATACCTCACACTGCAGCCAACACACACTAACCTGTCACTGCAGGTAACACACAAACCTCACACTGCATGTAACACACATACCTCACACTGCAGCCAACACACACTAACCTGTCACTGCAGGTAACACACTAACCTGTCACTGCAGGTAACACACATACCTCACACTGCTGGCAACACACATACCTCACACTGCAGGCAACACACACTAACCTGTCACTGCAGGTAACACACATACCTAACACTCCATGTAAAACACATACCTCACACTGCAGCCAACACACACTAACCTGTCACTGCAGGTAACACACAAACCTCACACTGCATGTAACACACATACCTCACACTGCAGCCAACACACACTAACCTGTCACTGCAGGTAACACACAAACCTCACACTGCATGTAACACACATACCTCACACTGCAGCCAACACACACTAACCTGTCACTGCAGGTAACACACTAACCTGTCACTGCAGGTAACACACATACCTCACACTGCTGGCAACACACATACCTCACACTGCAGGCAACACACACTAACCTGTCACTGCAGGTAACACACATACCTAACACTCCATGTAAAACACATACCTCACACTGCAGCCAACACACACTAACCTGTCACTGCAGGTAACACACAAACCTCACACTGCATGTAACACACATACCTCACACTGCAGCCAACACACACTAACCTGTCACTGCAGGCAACACACAAACCTCACACTGCTGGCAACACACATACCTCACACTGCAGGCAACACACACTAACCTGTCACTGCAGGTAACACACATACCTAACACTCCATGTAAAACACATACCTCACACTGCAGCCAACACACACTAACCTGTCACTGCAGGTAACACACAAACCTCACACTGCATGTAACACACATACCTCACACTGCAGCCAACACACACTAACCTGTCACTGCAGGCAACACACAAACCTCACACTGCTGGCAACACACATACCTCACACTGCAGGCAACACACACTAACCTGTCACTGCAGGTAACACACATACCTCACACTGCATGTAACACACACACCTAACACTGCAGCCAACACACACTAACCTGTCACTGCAGGCAACACACAAACCTCACACTGCATGTAACACACACACCTAACACTGCAGCCAACACACACTAACCTGTCACTGCAGGCAACACACACTAACCTGTCACTGCAGGCAACACACAAACCTCACACTGCTGGCAACACACATACCTCACACCGCATGTAACACACATACCTCACACTGCAGGCAACACACAATCCTCACACTGCTGGCAACACAGAAACCTCACACTGCATGTAAAACACATTCCTCACACTGCAGCCAACACACACTAACCTGTCACTGCAGGCAACACACAAACCTCACACTGCTGGCAACACACATACCTCACACTGCAGGCAACACACACACCTCACACTGCATGTAACACACACACCTCACACTGCAGGCAACACACACTAACCTGTCACTGCAGGCAACACACACACCTCACACTGCAGGCAACACACAAACCTCACACTGCATGTAACACACACACCTCACACTGCTGGCAACACACACTAACCTGTCACTGCAGGCAACACACAAACCTCACACTGCAGGCAACACACACTAACCTGTCACTGCAGGCAACACACAAACCTCACACTGCTGGCAACACACATACCTCACACTGCAGGCAACACACACACTAACCTGTCACTGCAGGCAACACACAAACCTCACACTGCAGGCAACACACAAACCTCACACTGCATGTAACACATGTACCTCACACTGCAGGCAACACACAAACCTCACACTGCTGGCAACACACAAACCTCACACTGCATGTAACACACGTACCTCACACTGCAGGCAACACACACTAACCTGTCACTGCAGGCAACACACAAACCTCACACTGCTGGCAACACACATACCTCACACTGCAGGCAACACACACTAACCTGTCACTGCAGGCAACACACAAACCTCACACTGCATGTAACACACGTACCTCACACTGCAGGCAACACACACTAACCTGTCACTGCAGGCAACACACAAACCTCACACTGCAGGCAACACACAAACCTCACACTGCTGGCAACACACAAACCTCACACTGCATGTAACACACATACCTCACACTGCAGGTAACACACACTAACCTGTCACTGCAGATAACACACTGTATGTAACAAGCACACACCCCTAACAAAAGCTTTCTTGTAGCTCAGTGGTAAGAGCATTGTGTTAACAACACTAAGGTTGTGGGTTGGATCCCATGGATAATGCAATGTAAGTCTCTTTGGATAAAAGCGTCTGCCAAATACATAAATGTAAATGTAAACACTGCAGGCAACGCACACACACCTAGCACTGCAGGCAACACACACACCTCAAACTGAAGGCGACACATACACACACACACACACTCACCTCACACTTCAGGCAACAAACATACCTCACACTGCATGTAACACACACACATCACACTGCGGGTAACACACATACCTCACACTGCAGGCTACACACACTCACCTCACACTGCAGGTAACACACACACATCATACTGTCAGAACTCAAATCAGATGTGTTGTTTCTCCCGTCCTGTCACTGGTTCTTCTGTGAGGTCAAAGGTCAATTCTATCTTCCTCTAGTTTTCTCTATGGGAGCAGATGACCAATCAGAAACAGGAATGATGTGGTGTGTGGGTGTGACCGTGGACAATGTGTTAGTTGTGTAGTTGAGCAGATTGTTAAATTCACGGATGTGTGTTTCATCCCGTGTGGTGTTCACAGCTGCGTGTGCGGTTCTGCTGAGAGCCAATCACATTATCCTTCGAGCCCCACAGAGAGGTCACTTCCTGGTATTTGTGTCGTTTATCAGATCTGTTTCTCTGTGATGTATGAACTTCATGTCAAGGCAAGAGGAGTGTGTGGACGAGAAACTGATGTTCTGTCTTATGATCGTTCCTCCTGCAGAGTGTACAAATGACACAAACAAACACACACAGACCTCAGAAGGCAAAGCTGTTGTCATCATACATTTGCTTTTCATATCATTTCAATTCGCAAATGTATTTTTGTCATGCTTTACTCTATTTCTGAGGACATTTTCAACAAAGTCTTGACAAACTTCACACATTCGTCTCACACACATACTGGTCTCGCCGACAATGACACACAGATTTATTATTTTGTGTTTGTGTGTGCAGGTGGAGTTGCAGTCGTGTTGTGTGTTTGTGCCGTCTGACAGTCTGCCGTCTCCAAGCACTCTGGTGTGTGGTGATATTCCGGGTACGGTGCGTAGCTGGTATCACAGTCAGACTCAGTGTATGCCCGGGACGCTGGTGTTGTGTCTGCCGCAGGTCAGCATAATGAGTGCTGGACACAGACGCATGGAGCCGCTTCAGGACATCCCCTTCACTGTTCCCAGACCTGTGCTGGATGAGGGTACAGCATCACCTTCACTAAACTCTAGACACACCACACACTGCTTCATATCACTAACCACGCTCTCTCACTGTGTGTGTGTGTGGTCAGGTGACGCGTTCCCGTGGGCGGTGTGTGTGAGTCAGTTGAGTGTGTACTCTCTCCTGGGTCACCAGCGTTCTCTCAGTCTTCTAGAGCCCATGGGTTGCACGTCAACACTTGCGCTCACCGGCCCAAAACTGCAGCCGGACACCAAACACGCTTTCGTCATCTGTTTACATGTGGACCTGCAGCCTGTGCACCTGAAATGCTCCAATCCTCAGGTACACAAACTACACACCTTACAACCTGAAACACACAACATCATGTGTGTGTCATGCTGTAGTTCAGCTTAATATATAAACAACAGTGTCTATGTAACAACCCTGCACATGGACACAAAGACACACTTTGGCGATGGGTCAGGTGTTATGGATTAATGTGACTCTGGTTGTGTCCTTGTGATGTTTATTAGCACAACACAAACTCGAGTTTCATTTAATCGCCTGTTAATGTGAGAATCAGAGGGTTTGTTTTGATTGCTGCATGCTGATTGGACGCTTTGTGAAATGCTTGTTAAAGAATCAAAGTGAAACAGAATGAAATTATTAAACTGCATTTGTGCTTCTGTGTGATTGCTTGAAGATACCCAAGCTCAGAACTCACTTAGACCCTTAACATCACCTTTTATTACACTTCCCAACTGCGACCTGTCTGTCTGTTTCACTGTCTGTTTGTCTGACTGTCTCACTGTCTGTCTGTCTCTCTGTCTGTCTTACGGTCTGCCTGTCTCTGTCTGTCTCATTGTCTGTCTGTATTGTTTGCATGTGTGGTGTGAGGTTGAGAAGTTTGAGAGCTGTTCAGATGCATTTTGGTGATCAACTAATGTGTAACTAAAAGTAATAACTGTTAAACGCTTTCTCTTTGTGTTTCTCTTCTGTTGCTTTACAACGCTGTGTATGAAGTGTTGCCAAAGACAGAACAAAGACCCACATGTGTGTGTGTGTGATAATAGAAATGTGTATGAAGGAATGGTGTGTGCAGAATAACACGGTCCACAGTACCAGCAGCTAGTATAACCCTAACCCTTTCATAAATGTACGTGTGTGTCTCTTGGTCAGGTTCAACTGCTGTATGGTTTATGGTGTAGATGGAGTCAGATTGTCAGTGTGGTTGATCAGATACACAACAGACGAACACAAAAACAATCAACAGGATTTCCAGACCCCACAGTACCGCCCGTTGGACCTTCATCACCTGTCCACAGCAGTGCTGGCACCATCCCACCTGACACCAGCACCTACAGCCCATCAGCTGACCTGGGCTCACCTACAGAGGTCCATCAACACACACACACACACACACACACACACACAAACACACTCAAGGATATTTTAAAGCAGTCTTTGAAGTGTCACATGAGCTCATACTATTCAAGACTGCAAATTGTGTGTCGTGCGTGTGTTGAAATTAATGTGCTGATGAGAGTCAACAAAGTGAGCAGTGGATATAAACTTGTATAAATGTGTTTGTATGTGTTCATGACTCTGAATGAGTGTGATGTTGTATCTATCAGCCTGTTCCTGTAACAGAAAGAGTGTTTTAGTGTGATGTCGTGTGTGTGTGTGTATAGGGTGAGTCGGTTCACACAGAGGATGCGGTTCAGTGTGAGTCCATGACTCTTGAACAGAAGACCTGCAGCATCAGCAGCTCCAGTGGAAAACTCAGCGTTTGGATGCAGTGGATGTTGCCCAAACTCACACTCAAACTCTTTTCTTCTGACCACACGTCCAGAGACAACGGTACTCATCGCACACACACACACACAGATGTGATGTGTCAAATAGAACAGCTTGTCTCTCTGAGCGCTGCTGGGAGATGCTCACAAACACACAACGCTGTGACGTTGTTTTTGCTTGTGAAGTGTCGTGATCTAGATTTACAATGATGTAAGATCAGAGGTCAGATGTTCAGCTCGTGTCACGCGTCTGTGATGTGCAGCTGTGAGTGAGTGGACGCTCTGTGGATCTCTACAGAGGAAGTTTGTGAGATGTCAGGCCTCTGAGGAACCGCTCGGCCCTTCACACAGTGTGCTCTTCTTGTTTGTTGTTGTGTGCTGAGTAGACGTGTCACTCCCTCAAACAGGAAACAGGAAGCCGCTCTGAGTCCCAGGGCCGGGGGGCACAGCTGCCGGGACGACAGAACAAGCAGAGATTGACAGAGAATGACACGATGCTCCGGTCGCTCGTACACACACACACACGTCTCAGTTGAACTCTGACCTGCTGTTCATGAACTTTCATTCAGATATACTCTGTGTGTGTTTGTGAGTGTGTGTGCACGCGTGTGTGTGCTGTAATATTCTCATGTGTGTGTGTGTTTGTCAGAGGTCTGTGTGGTAGCAGAGATGGAGGACATGAGCGCTTCAGTGGACATTCAGGACATTTACACTAAGGTGAAGTGTAAAGTGGGCGGTTTCCACATCGATCACTACAGAAGCAGGTGAGACAGTGACAGCGGGTGTGTTGTGTGTTTATTGTGTTTGATGTGCTGATTGTGGGGGCAGAGAGAGTAGATGTGTATGTGTGTTGTAGGCCTGCTGAACGTCGGCTGTGTGATGGAGTGATTCTACAGTGCAGAGAGACACCTGTGGTGAGATCTCCGTGTCTCTGACTTAATCTCAAATCCCTCAACAGCCGCTCTGTGATCAACACTCGTCTCCACACACAACATGTTAATGGGCTTGTGTGATATGAAACATTTCTGATATTAAACCTTCTGAACAAACTAAACTCAGACAGAAGAACCCTAATGTTCATGCTATGAGCCCTTTCATATGTGTGTGTGTGTGTGTGGTCTGTGGTGATTTCTCTTCTCTCTGCTCCCAGAATCCTTTTCACCAGCTTCCAATCAAGCAGCTAACCAATCAGAACACTGAAGGCCTCTTTTTTCTCCTCTGTGTGTGTGTGGCAGTGCTGAAGAGAGAGCGTCGCAGGTCGGCCCGTGTGCTGGGGTCGTCCTCTCTTGCACTGACAGGCTCAACAGACGCACGGTTCTGCTGCGACCGCTCGGCAAACACGACCCTCACAACCATTTCAGCTTTTTTCCTCCTGTAAGACTTTCTGCCTCTTTTTCTTTTGCTCTCGTGAAAATCAAAGCTGTGACATAATAAAGCATCTTCAGTTGGAGATCTGAATGACTCATTATTTCAGAGTGATTCACAAAGAAAACTGGAGATCAGTGAAGCATCACTACAGAATCAAACAACAGTTTATCGTCTTCAGAAATCTGTGTGTTGACTCATGCTGTCAGTTGTTTTAGGGTCACATGAAACTCATCTGAGAATCTCATACATTTCAAATACATGTCTTTATACTGGGCAGATCATGATGCCGTTGATTTCTGTTTGGTTTTTGGTTCATGATCTTTAAACTGAAAATATAAACGATTCAGTGCAAAGCCAAAAGATGATCATTCTAGATCCAGAAAGGACGCAAATAGAGAAGTTGTATATTTAGTGTTCCTCTGCGGAATAATATTTCATATCAGTGTCACGTGCCGCTGCTGCTTAACATTTATGTTACGGTAGCATGTGTTGATGTTTTTCGAGGTTTGACCTCTGCTCTTCTTGTCTGACAGACTGCAGCCAAAGCTCTGGAGGTCTCTCACCAGCAGCACGGCTTTCTGTCCGTCACGTACACGCAGGCCGTGACGCGGAACGTTCGACACAAGCTGACGGCGCGTCAGGAACACATGTCTCAGAGGTTGTGTGATGAGGGCACAGACGGATCGCCGCAGTACCTGCATGAGATTCTGCTCACGGCTCAACCCTTTGACCTCGTGCTCTCCTGCCCGCTGCTGTTGACCGTGAGCCGCGTGTTTCATGTAACTCCCTCCACTCATCTCCGTCATCCGGTCAGAGACCGTCTGTCTCCAGGACAGCCAATGAGAGGCCACACGCTGTCATCTGGCAGTCTGCCGCTCATCTATGTCAACACTAGCGTGATCCGGGTTTTCTGCCCCCTAGAGGACATGCCGAGCGGCACACGTGAGAAAAACTGATCCTCAGTCCAACAGACATCTTCTGTGTTTGCGTAAGGATGATGATTATGATGGTGTGTGTGTGTGTGTGTGTGTGTAGATTCCCAGATGAAGGAAGACACAGTTGTGCTGAAGATCGGTTCTGTAAGTGTTGCTCCACAGGCTGATAATCCACTGCCTCGTTCTGTTCTACGCAAAGACCTCTACCAGTGAGTACCTGTCTGTCTGCGCGCGTGTGTGTGTGTAGTGTGTATGTTAAATTAAGTAAGTCATGAAGATGTTGCAGTAAATTAAATAACAGATGATGATGATGATGTGTATGAGGATGATGATGATGTGTATGAGGATGATGATGATGTGTATGAGGATGATGATGATGATGATGTGTATGATGATGATGATGATGTATATGAGGATGATGATGATGTGTATGAGGATGATGATGATGTGTATGAGGATGATGATGATGATGTGTATGATGAGGTGTATGAGGATGATGATGATGTGTATGATGAGGATGATGATGATGTGTATGAGGATGATGAGGTGTATGATGATGATGATGATGTGTATGAGGATGATGATGATGTGTATGAGGATGATGATGATGTGTATGAGGATGATGATGATGTGTATGAGGATGATGATGATGAGGTGTATGAGGATGATGATGATGTGTATGATGAGGATGATGATGATGTGTATGAGGATGATGAGGTGTATGATGATGATGATGATGTGTATGAGGATGATGATGATGTGTATGAGGATGATGATGATGTGTATGAGGATGATGATGATGTGTATGATGAGGATGATGAGGTGTATGAGGATGATGATGATGTGTATGAGGATGATGATGATGTGTATGAGGATGATGATGATGTGTATGATGAGGATGATGAGGTGTATGAGGATGATGATGATGTGTATGATGATGATGATGATGTGTATGAGGATGATGATGATGTGTATGAGGATGATGATGATGTGTATGAGGATGATGATGATGTGTATGAGGATGATGATGATGTGTATGAGGATGATGATGATGTGTATGAGGATGATGTGTATGATGATGATGATGATGTGTATGAGGATGATGATGATGTGTATGAGGATGATGATGAGGTGTATGAGGATGATGTGTATGATGAGGATGATGATGATGTGTATGAGGATGATGATGATGTGTATGAGGATGATGATGATGTGTATGAGGATGATGATGATGTGTATGATGAGGTGTATGAGGATGATGATGATGTGTATGATGATGATGATGATGTGTATGAGGATGATGATGATGTGTATGAGGATGATGATGATGTGTATGAGGATGATGATGATGTGTATGAGGATGATGATGATGTGTATGAGGATGATGTGTATGATGATGATGATGATGTGTATGAGGATGATGATGATGTGTATGAGGATGATGATGATGTGTATGAGGATGATGATGATGTGTATGAGGATGATGATGATGTGTATGAGGATGATGTGTATGATGATGATGATGATGTGTATGAGGATGATGATGATGTGTATGAGGATGATGATGAGGTGTATGAGGATGACGATGAGGTTTATGAGGATGAGGATGATGTTTATGAGGATGATGATGTGTATGATGAGGATGATGATGATGTGTATGAGGATGATGATGATGTGTATGAGGATGATGATGATGATGTGTATGATGAGGTGTATGAGGATGATGATGATGTGTATGATGAGGATGATGATGATGTGTATGAGGATGATGAGGTGTATGATGATGATGATGATGTGTATGAGGATGATGATGATGTGTATGAGGATGATGTGTATGATGATGATGATGATGTGTATGAGGATGATGATGATGTGTATGAGGATGATGATGATGTTTATGAGGATGAGGATGATGTGTATGATGATGAGGGGTGTATGAGGATGATGATGATGTGTATGAGGATGATGATGATGATGTGTATGATGAGGTGTATGAGGATGATGATGATGTGTATGATGAGGAAGATGATGATGTGTATGAGGATGATGAGGTGTATGATGATGATGATGATGTGTATGAGGATGATGATGATGTGTATGAGGATGATGATGATGTGTATGAGGATGACGATGATGTGTATGAGGATGATGATGATGTGTATGAGGATGATGATGATGAGGTGTATGAGGATGATGATGATGTGTATGATGAGGATGATGATGATGTGTATGAGGATGATGAGGTGTATGATGATGATGATGATGTGTATGAGGATGATGATGATGTGTATGAGGATGATGATGATGTGTATGAGGATGATGATGATGTGTATGATGAGGATGATGAGGTGTATGAGGATGATGATGATGTGTATGAGGGATGATGATGTGTATGATGAGGATGATGAGGTGTATGAGGATGATGATGATGTGTATGATGATGATGATGATGATGATGTGTATGAGGATGATGATGATGTGTATGAGGATGATGATGATGAGGTGTATGAGGATGATGATGATGTGTATGAGGATGATGATGATGTGTATGAGGATGATGTGTATGATGATGATGATGATGATGTGTATGAGGATGATGATGATGTGTATGAGGATGATGATGATGTTTATGAGGATGAGGATGATGTTTATGAGGATGATGATGTGTATGATGAGGATGATGATGAGAGGATGATGATAGGTGTATGAGGATGATGATGAGGTGTATGAGGATGATGATGATGTGTATGAGGATGATGATGATGATGATGATGTGTATGATGATGATGATGATGTGTATGAGGATGATGATGATGTGTATGAGGATGATGATGATGTGTATGAGGATGATGATGATGTGTATGAGGATGATGATGATGTGTATGAGGAT
This sequence comes from Barbatula barbatula, assembly GCA_037178815.1. Taxonomy (NCBI): domain Eukaryota; kingdom Metazoa; phylum Chordata; class Actinopteri; order Cypriniformes; family Nemacheilidae; genus Barbatula; species Barbatula barbatula. Next base: position 176,933 of record CM074087.1, read on the forward strand.
GATGATGATGTGTATGAGGATGATGTGTATGATGATGATGATGATGATGTGTATGAGGATGATGATGATGTGTATGAGGATGATGATGAGGTGTATGAGGATGATGATGATGTGTATGATGAGGATGATGATGATGTGTATGAGGATGATGATGATGTGTATGAGGATGATGATGATGTGTATGAGGATGATGATGATGTGTATGAGGATGATGATGATGTGTATGATGATGTGTATGAGGATGATGATGATGTGTATGATGATGATGATGATGTGTATGAGGATGATGATGATGTGTATGAGGATGATGATGATGAGAGATGTGATGATGATGATGATGTGTATGATGATGATGATGATGATGATGATGTGTATGAGGATGATGATGATGTGTATGAGGATGATGATGATGTGTATGAGGATGATGATGAGGTGTATGAGGATGATGATGATGTGTATGATGATGATGATGATGATGAGGATGATGATGATGTATGAGGATGATGATGATGTGTATGAGGATGATGATGATGTGTATGATGATGATGATGATGATGTGATGATGATGATGTGTATGATGATGATGATGATGTGTGAGGATGATGATGATGTGTATGAGGATGATGATGATGTGTATGAGGATGATGATGATGTGTATGAGGATGATGATGATGTGTATGAGGATGATGTGTATGATGATGATGATGATGATGATGTGTATGAGGATGATGATGAGGTGTATGAGGATGATGATGATGTGTATGAGGATGATGATGATGTGTATGATGATGATGATGATGTGTATGATGATGATGTGTATGATGATGATGATGATGTGTATGATGATGATGTGTATGAGGATGATGAGGATGATGATGATGATGAGGTGTATGAGGATGATGATGATGTGTATGGGATGATGATGATGATGTGTATGAGGATGATGATGATGTGTGAGGATGATGATGATGTGTATGATGATGATGATGATGTGTATGATGATGATGATGATGATGTGTATGAGGATGATGATGATGATGATGATGATGATGATGATGATGTGTATGAGGATGATGAGGTGTATGATGAGGATGATGATGATGATGTGTATGAGGATGATGATGAGGTGTATGAGGATGATGATGAGGTGTATGAGGATGATGATGATGTGTATGAGGATGATTTTGATGATGATGATGATGTGGATGATGAGGATGATTATGATGATGATGATAATGTGTATGAGGATGATGAGGTGTATGATGAGGATGATGATGATGATGTGTATGAGGATGATGTTTAAGAGGATGATGATGATGTTTATGAGGATGATGATGATGATGTGTATGAGGATGATGTTTAAGAGGATGATGATTATGTTTATGAGGATGATGATGATGATGTGTATGAGGATGATGTTTAAGAGGATGATGATGATGTTTATGAGGATGATGATGATGATGTGTATGAGGATGATGTTGATGATGTGTATGAGGATGATGAGGTGTATGATGATGATGATGATGATGTGTATGAGGATGATGATGATGTGTATGAGGATGATGATGAGGTGTATGAGGATGATGTGTATGAGGATGATGATGATGTGTATGAGGATGATGTGTATGAGGATGATGTGTATGATGATGATGATGATGTGTATGAGGATGATGTGTATGAGGATGATGATGATGTGTATGAGGATGATGATGATGTTTATGAGGATGAGGATGATGTGTATGATGATGATGATGAGGTGTATGAGGATGATGATGATGTGTATGAGGATGATGATGATGTGTATGAGGATGATGATGATGATGTGTATGATGAGGTGTATGAGGATGATGATGATGTGTATGATGAGGATGATGATGATGTGTATGAGGATGATGAGGTGTATGATGATGATGATGATGTGTATGAGGATGATGATGATGTGTATGAGGATGATGATGATGTGTATGAGGATGACGATGATGTGTATGAGAATGATGATGATGTGTATGAGGATGATGATGATGAGGTGTATGAGGATGATGATGATGTGTATGATGAGGATGATGATGATGTGTATGAGGATGATGAGGTGTATGATGATGATGATGATGTGTATGAGGATGATGATGATGTGTATGAGGATGATGATGATGTGTATGAGGATGATGATGATGTGTATGATGAGGATGATGAGGTGTATGAGGATGATGATGATGTGTATGAGGATGATGATGATGTGTATGATGAGGATGATGAGGTGTATGAGGATGATGATGATGTGTATGATGATGATGATGATGTGTATGAGGATGATGATGATGTGTATGAGGATGATGATGATGTGTATGAGGATGATGATGATGTGTATGAGGATGATGATGATGTGTATGAGGATGATGATGATGTGTATGAGGATGATGATGATGTGTATGAGGATGATGATGATGATGTGTATGATGATGATGATGATGTGTATGATGATGATGATGTGTATGAGGATGATGATGATGATGATGTGTATGAGGATGATGATGATGATGATGTGTATGAGTATGATGATGATGATGTTTATGAGGATGAGGATGATGTTTATGAGGATGAGGATCATGTGTATGTGTATGAGGATGATGATGATGTTGATGATGATGATGAGGTGTATGAGGATGATGTGTATGAGGATGATGATGATGTGTATGAGGATGATGTGTCTGATGATGATGATGATGTGTATGAGGATGATGTGTATGATGATGATGATGATGTGTATGAGGATGATGTGTATGATGATGATGATGATGTGTATGAGGATGATGATGAGGTGTATGAGGATGATGTGTATGAGGATGATGATGATGTGTATGAGGATGATGTGTCTGATGATGATGATGATGTGTATGAGGATGATGTGTATGATGATGATGATGATGTGTATGAGGATGATGATGTATGTATGAGGATGATGAGGTGTATGATGATGATGATGATGTGTATGAGGATGATGATGATGATGATGTGTATGAGTATGATGATGATGATGTGTATGATGATGATGATGTTTATGAGGATGATGTTTATGAGGATGAGGGTCATGTGTATGAGGATGATGATGATGTTGATGATGATGATGATGTGTATGATGATGATGTGTATGAGGATGATGATGATGTGTATGAGGATGATTATGTCGTGACAGGACTTGACGTATCTGGCCGTCAGGTTTGAGCTGATGGGCTTTTCTCCCAGTATGTATGAGATCTTGTCCTGTTGTTGTGTCTGTTTTGTGTCAGTGTTGTGTGTGTTGTGTGTGTTGTGTGTGTTGTGTCAGTGTAGTGTGTGTTGTGTTGTGTTGTGTTGTGTGTGTTGTGTTGTGTTGTGTTGTGTCTGTGTTGTGCTGGTTGTTGCTCTTCTGTCGTGACATGACTTGACGTATCTCGCCGTCAGGTTTGAGCTGATGGGCTTTTCTCCCAGTATGTATGAGATCTTGTCCTGTTGTTGAAACTGCTTGAAGTCTTTGTGGAAGTTTGTGAACTGGGGGAAGAATGTTTCTCTGATGTCCGTATAGTTTGGACACGAGGTTAAGAAGTGCAGCTCTGTTTCCACTTGTCTCTGTGTGCAGTGTGGACACAGTCGCTCTTCTCTTGGAGTCCATGTCTGTCTGTGTCGGCCCGTCTCCACAGTGAGCTTGTGTTCACTGAGTCTGTACATGGTCAACACTTTTCTTAGTTTAGGGTCTGAGACGCTTTTGAGGTTTATATTCTCTGTTTAATGACCGATAGCATTCAAGTTTACTTTGCTGAGCTGTTGCTTCTGTCCAGTGTTAGAGATATTTTTCTTTTTGTGTTTTTATCATTTGGTTAATTCTGGCTGGAGTTTGGGGTTCAGTTGGACACGTTTGGGGTTTTAGAGTTAGTTCTGAGATCAGTTGGATGAGACAACTTTTCTCTGGGTTCAGCTCCTGATGACGTAAGGCTTTGTGATGGAGTGATTCTGTATCGCTGTTCTTAAGGTGCTTATAGAATTTAATCGCTCTTTTTTGTATTTTAATTATTAGAGGATATAGTCCTAATTCTGCTCTGCAGGCGTTGTTTGGGGTTTTGCGTTGTACCCGTAGAATGTTTTTACACATTTCTGTTTGCAGTGTCTCAGTTGGGTGTTTGTCCCATTTGGTGAACTCTTGGTTGGTGAGGGGACCCCAAACCTCACATCCATAAAGTGCTATTGGTTCTTTAACGGATTGGATTATTTTAAGCCAAATTCCAGCTGGGATGTGGATTTTTATATTCCTTTTGATAGTGTAAAAAGCTCTTCGTGCCTTGTCTCTCAGGTCGTTCACTGCCTTGTTTAAGTTTCCGGTGTTACTGATGTTTATACCGAGATATGTGTAGTTTTGGGTTTGCTCTAAAGGCACGTTGTTGAGTTTAAAGTTGTGATGTTGGTTTTGTCGACTATGCCTTTTCTGGAATATCATAACTTTGGTCTTTTTAAGGTTCACTGATAGCGCCCATGTTTGACAGAAAGTGTGCAGGATGTCTAGATGTTGCTGTAGACCCTCTTTTGTGGGTGACAGCAGCACCAGATCATCTGCAAACAGAAGGCATTTCACTTCAGTGTCTAGTAGGATGGGACCGGGTGCTGGTGACTGTTCTAAAGCCCGAGCTAATTCATTAATGTAGATGTTAAATAGAGTCGGACTCAGACTACAGCCCTGTCTTACTCCACGACTCTGGGAGAGGAAGTCTGTGTGCTTGTTGCCTATTTTAACTGCAAATTTGTTATCCGTGTACATTGATTTGATGATGTCGTAGGTTTTTCCTCCAATGCCGCATTGTATAAGCTGAAAGAAAAGCCCCTCATGCCAGATTGAGTCAAAAGCTTTTTTAAAGTCAACAAAGCATGAGAAGAGTTTTCCTTTATTTTGGTTATAAATATGATCTGATGTGCGGTATTTTGGTTGGAAACCGATTTGGCATTTTCTCAGAATGTTTCTGTCATTTAGAAAGTTGGTGAGTCGGCTGTTTAGGATGTTACAGAAGAGTTTACCTAAGTTGCTGTTTACGCATATTTGGGTCGGTAGTTATTTGGGTCGAATTTGTCTCCGCTTTTATGGATTGGGGTAATAAGACCTCGGTTCCAGATGCTGGGGAATATACCTGTATTAAGGACGGTGTTTAACAGTTTGAGGATGGCAAGTTTGAATTTTTGGTCCGTGTTTTTAATCATCTCATTAAGAATGCCATCAATTCCGCTTGCTTTTCTGGATTTAAGTTTGCATATATTATGGCATAGTTCCTCTAGTGTAATTTGGTAATCTAAAGGGTTTTGGTAATCTTTAATAGTTGATTCTAGGGTGCTTAGTTTGTCTTCAAGGGTAGTTTGTTCGTGGTTGTTGGTTATATTACTAAAGAGGTTAGAGAAGTGGTTTATCCACACATCTCTGTTCTGAATGGGTAGTTCTTCATAGTGAGATTTATTAAGTGCGTTCCAATGTTCCCAGAAGCGGTTCGTTTCTAGAGATTGTTCAATTGCACTTAGCTGATTTTGTATATCTTGTTTCTTTTTTGTCCTTAGGGTGTCTTTATATTCTTTAAGTTTTTCATGGTAGAGTTGGCGTGTGTTTCCATTATCCGCATCTCTGTGTTTCTGATTTGACAGAATTCGTACTTCTTTTCTAAGGTTTTTACACTCATTGTCGAACCATTTCTCATTGGCAGGTCTCTTTTTTGATTTCGTATTTGTTGATTTTAGGTTGGCTAGTGTTGCAGATATTGTAAATATTTTGTTAATTCTGTCTACTGCTTAGTTTACGCCTTCGTTATTGTGTGGAAATGGCGTATCTAGGAATTTATTAAGTAGGTTTTGAATTTTTGGTTCACATATTACGCTTTGGTATATATCTTCACTATTTTGTTTCCATCTGTATGCGTGTTTAAGGCTATGGAGTTGAGTTTGATTTGGTGCCTCAGTGTTAGGTTTAGATCTGTTTAGGTAAAGAGTAATTTGACTGTGGTCTGATAAGGGGGTTAGTGTGCTAACTGTAAACGCTCTGAGAGAATTTGGATTTAGATCGGTGATGAAGTAGTCTACTGAACTGTTACCCATCTTGGAACTATAAGTATACCTACCATATGAGTCTCCTCGCAGTCTGCCATTGACTATGTACAGACCCAGTGTACGACACAGGTGGAGAAGTTGTAATCCGTTTTTGTTTGTAGTTTTGTCATAGTTGAGTCTTTTTGTTTGCGTAGGTGGAGGAAAGACGTCTGCTCCTGGAATGTGTTTGTCTCCCTGGGAGTGAAGTGTGTCTGATTCTTCACCGGTCCTGGCATTCAGGTCACCGCAGATCAGAACATTGCCCTGTGACTGGAAGGAGTTGATTTCTCCTTCTAGGGTTGTGAAGCTGTCTTCGATGAAGTACGGTGACTCTGCAGGCGGGATGTAGGTTGCACACAGGAAGATATTTTTCTCTGTAGAAGTAAGGGACTTGTTTATTTCCAACCATGTATAGAACAGGCCCGTTTTAATAGTTTTTATTGAGTGGGCGAGATCGGACTTATGCCAGATCAGCATTCCGCCTGAGTCTCTGCCTTGTGTGACTCCCGGATAGTTTGGTGGACGGGAGGATGAATTCTCTGTAGTTTGTAGGGCGACCAGTGGGTCTGTCTCCTCTGCAGGATGATAATGTCTGAGTTTGTGGTTTCTGAGGTAAAGTCTATGTTTTTGCTTTTTAGACCAAAAGCAGATGACCTCAGGCCTTGAATATTCCAACATGATATAGTAAATGCTTTGTTATCCATAAGGTGTTATTTAAATTAGCGGGTTTTGTCTCTCTCTCTGTCTCTCTCTCTCTGTCTCTCTCTCTGTCTCTCTCTATCTCTGTCTCTCTCTGTCTCAGACGGGCGTTAAATCTAGGAGTGTTGCGTGACCCGGGCTCAGAGGTTGAAGATCGTCAGTATCAGATCGATCTTCAGAGCATCAACATGGGCACGGCTCTGTGGGATGATCTGAGACCTGAGAGAGAGAGCTCACCGGCCGGCTGCCCTCCAGACGGAGAGAGAAATTCCCAGAATCCCGCACTGGAGTGGAACATGGCCAGCAGGTGATTCACAAACGAACAGACCCTATCCTTCCATCAAACAACTTCAGAGACGAGAGTTTCATACACTGTGTGCGTGTGTGTGTGTTATTCAGACAAGCTGAAAAATCACATGATCTTCTGTCAGAATATCTTCAGTCTTCATGTTTTAATGTTGTGTGTTTAGTCTCAGACAGTAAATGTTGTAAAGTTAAAGTATTGTTCCTGTGAGGTCATGTGAGATCTCAGACACCTGTTCAGGTAACTGGATCTGTTGAATGTTCTCCAGTCTTGAACGGATCTGCTCCAATGGTGTTCTGGCAGTAATCCTTCAATTCCCGCTGTCTAATCCACTGGATGTCATAAATATCAGCGCTTTCACTCTATCAGTGTTTTCATAGGAGCAGATGTGACTATTAACAGCACATTATAAAAGCGTTGTGCATTTGTTTTACTGCCCACAAATGTTCACTTAGATCGTGAAACACAAAGAGACTTCATGTGTATGTGAGTCAGAGCGTGGGAGCTCTGCCCGGTGTGTGTGTGTTTGTCAAGAGGGTAGTTATGTATTGTCAGTTAAATGAAGGGAATCACATCATCACTCATGATAATTATCCCTCACATGAAGTTCATGAGTGTTTGTGTGTTTGCAGTATTCGCAGACAGCAGGAGAAGAGAGTCATTCTGTCACCCATCATCACAGATTTCTCAGTACGGATAACGGCCGGTCCTGCTATCATTTACCGCAAACCTCTCGCAGCAGCGCACGGAGCAACAGAGGTACAGACAGAAATACTTACATCACTCTGTGTGTGTGTGTGTGTGTGTGTGGAATGAAGCCATTTTGTCTGGGATCCAAAATGTTGAAGCTCTAAAAAGCACAAACATTCATCATTAAAACAATCCAAATGACTCCAGGGATCTTCTGAAGTAAAACCACACATATTTAGCCGAACAAAAATGTATAGAAACAAATCAAAGCGATGTGTACACATCACTAACTTCAGTGTCATTGGTTCTCATGGTGAAACACGTTTAGGATGCACAGTGCATTGCAGTGATTGATTATTACAGTATCATGTGTCTATGTGTTCAGTATCGTGTAATAATGTGTTGTGTTGTGTTGTTGTCAGGAGGTGGTGGTGTGCGGTCACAGTTTGGAGATGAACGTGACGTCGAGTCTGGAGCTTTATCTCAGCGTGTCTCAGGTGCAGTTACTGCGGCGTCTACTGCAGGCCAACGTGGGACTGACAGCTGTCAATCAAACTCCTGCTGATGTATGACAACTCAAACACAAATTACACACCGCACACCGGTTCAAAACCTCTCCGTCTGTCTGTCTGTCTGAGTGTGAAGTTTCAGTGAGTGCGTTGTTGTTTGTGTGAGATGTTGAGTTTTGTGCGGATCACTGAAGCGCAGGAACACGTGTCGTGATGATGTGTATAAGAAGTCTGTGCGCTGAGAGCTTCCCTCAGGGATGGTGGCCCGTCTGTTTGTTGGGTTAGTTGAAGGTCAGCAGGCTGCCGCGTGTTGGCGCTGAAGCTCAGATGAATGTTTTTCAGGGTTCGGCTGTGACCTGTGAACTCCTCATGCTTTTCTCGCTGGGAAGGTCGTCTGTGTTTTCTTTCTCTGTTGGAGCAGAAGTAAGTTCTTCAGTTCCTCGCTCTGCCTTTGCCATCTGACTCTCCGCAGCTTATCTCGAATGTTTTTGCGCTTTCAAAGTTCGTGTTCTTGGCCTTCTCGTCTGTGTTATGAAACCCAATCTTTTTTTTCTGGTGGTGCTCCGTGACCCTTTGTACCAGAATGGACTGATAATTGACTGGCAGTCAAAACAGTTCTCTTCAGACTGAGACGCTTTACTCCGGAACTTCTCTCAGGTTCTCCACTTCACCTCAGACACTCGATCTATTTGAGATCAGTAGCAGCTGAGGCCTTTCGCTCATAACACTTTGTCAGAATTGGCGTGAAAGTTCAGATAAAATCATCAGGCGTAGAATCACATGAAAGAGAGCCCGTCTGACCCCAGACTCAGTTTTAGTGCAGGTGAAAGCGGGCGGCGCTCTGGGCTGAAGGGGGTCACGTGCTCGTGAAAGACTGAACAGTGTTAACCTGAAGCTGTTTTGTTAGACTGACCCCAAACAACCAAATGCCCTTCACCTGTGAAAGCAAGATTACACGTTTAAAATAACAGGTGAGAGAGAGGTGAAGTGATCACCGAGTTCAAATCACAGTGTAAAAACACTTCTGTAGAACATTCACTCGTGTCGTGTCAAAGCTGCGTGAGTTTCTTTCTTCTGAAGAACACTAAAGAAGATATATTGAAGAACTTTTTCTCTTTTGTTTTCCACTGAAGAAAGAGTCACATGCAGGTTTAGAATGGATGATGAGAGAATTTAGATTTCCGTCTGAAGATGAAAGACACTGATGATGTCAAGTGTGGTAAAAAAACAGAATTTCCCTCCTCCGGCCCAACACTGATGATGGTGCTGATGGGAATGTGTTTCTATAGTAACGGCGTGTTTATTCTGTTGTGCTGTGTCTCTGGTGGGGATTCAATGAGAGTAGAAGAACTGGACTGTGGTTTCCTCAGAGTTTGTGGTCTCAGAGAAGCACCTGGGCCGTGTTCACCTCTCGCTCACCCTGGATTCATGTCGTTGTTTCTGCTTGATGTAACCAAAACAAATCCCAAAGAGCGACTCGTGTAGACGCAAACGTTTGATGTTCAGACGCTGTGCACAATACCATCTTAAGTCACATGAGTGTTCGTCCTGTTTTAAGTCTGCTTCGTTCAGAGACGTTCATCTATTACAGCTCGACTTTCGGCTCTTTGTTCAGTTGTGTTCAAACCACATCATCACTTTATTTCTTCTGTCACGTGACTGTCTGTTACCTGCTGTTGACCTTTGACCCTTTGAATAAATGTTGTGCAGCTCATTGATCACAAACACTGTGGGAGTAATGAGTCAGTAGATGTGTGTTTGTTGAATCTGTGATACATGTGAAGAGTTAGACAGATAATGTGATGATGGAGGAGTTTAATCGTCTGAATTGATCGTGTTCTTTCGTGTGTTGCAGGTACGGGGTCATCAGATACAGGCCGCTGCAGGTTCGGGCTCTGTGGAGAGTTTGTGTGGAAGCAGCGCTGCTGGCGGGCAGGACAGCGGGTTTGGCAGCGACAGTGCTCGTCTGCGTTTTGTTCGTCTCGAGCATCAGAGTGGCACGGGTCAGCAGCCCCGCCTCGCGCGCACCGCGCACCAGCCCGTCATCACCAAGAACCTCAGCTTCATCCCCTTTGACGTTTTTCTCACCGCCGGCCGTATCTCTCTCATGACGTACGCCACCGCGCCCTCTGCCAAACCTCCTGCAGACGCCCTGCGTATGGGAAAGAGCGCGCTGGACGTGCCGGAGGACGAGGTGTCTGATGGGGGTCTGTCCTCCCTGACAGCCGACGATCTGTTGAACGGCAATACCAGCTCCTCCGGGGTTCTGGAGGGTGTCTCGGTGCCCAGCCGGGTGTCGGCGCGTCAGGCTTTGGGTGTGACGGTGGTGAGGCAGCCGGGCCGGAGAGGAGATAAAGACTGCAGTCTGGAGCCGCTGATGTTCCTGCAGGTGACGCAGCCGTCGCTCTTATTAAACTGCCATCATCGAAAACAGAAGCTGGAACTGTCGCTCTTCGATCTGACGCTGAAAGGAGTCTCCAGTGATTATAAGTGTTTGGGTGAGTGACGCTCTTTACAGATGAGACGGAACACAGAGCTGTTGATGATAAAACCTCTCTCACTCTGTCAGACTCAGGGAAGTCTCTCCCCGAGTCTTTAGACTACAGTGTGTTTTGGCTGCAGACATTAGCAGGAGAGGCAGACATTCGAACTGGAATCCCACCACCGCTGCTGTCTGTCATCATCAAAGACTTTCTCACCGGACCGGGTGAATATTTCACATCACAGCACACAACATTAGTATTTCACATCATGTTCTGACTCTTTCTGGTGTTTGTGTCTCAGAGTTGAAGGTGGACGTCAGTCGCCCGCTGAGGCTCAGCCCCACACTGGCAAAGATTGAACAAGCCAAAAACTTCTGGAAGAGAATCTTTCCTGAGAGCGAGGGCGACCGGTGGCCCGGTTCACCCGCAGGCTCCACCCACCGCTGGGACGGTGATGCCCCGCTTACTCTGGAGCTGATGCTGCGCTCTCTGCAGACCCTCGTACCCTTTCACAAGATCACGCTGCGTACGGTGCAAATGGCGGTGGCAGTGGAGATAGAGCGTCACGCTGCAGGGCCCGCTCTGATGCTGTCCGTGTCAGGCATGACGGGGGCTCTGACCCTGAAGGACGCCCTCAGGTCTGCAGGTTAGTGAAGTGCAGCTCATTTCCCTTCAGTAATTCATGTGTTCTGTGTGCTGCTCTTGATTGAGTCCTGTAATCCAGCTCATCGCTCAGTTCCTGTTACCCAAAGTGCACTGCGGCAGAAAATCAGAGCGTTCGTTTGATTTACAGTGACCGGAAATCCACTTAATCTCTGTGAGCCTTAAAGCGAGCTGAGAGTGAAGAACACAAGCCGTCTGATGAGGACGAGAATAACAATCCTGTGCTGCTGTTTGTCGGCCCGCAGGGCACAAATCACATCAGAGAAAACACAACAAAAAAACACAATATTCCACCCCCCACTCCCCCCTTTTTTAAAAAAATCTCCTATTAAACCCCGGGGGACCCAACGGTTAGGGTTAGGGTTAGGGTTAGGGGTTAGGGTTAGGGTTAGGGTTAGGGTTAGGGTTAGGGTTAGGGTTAGGGTTAGGGTTAGGGTTAGGGTTAGGGTTAGGGTTAGGGTTAGGGTTAGGGTTAGGGTTAGGGTTAGGGTTAGGGTTAGGGTTAGGGTTAGGGTTAGGGTTAGGGTTAGGGTTAGGGTTAGGGTTAGGGTTAGGGTTAGGGTTAGGGTTAGGGTTAGGGTTAGGGTTAGGGTTAGGGTTAGGGTTAGGGTTAGGGTTAGGGTTAGGGTTAGGGTTAGGGTTAGGGTTAGGGTTAGGGTTAGGGTTAGGGTTAGGGTTAGGTTAGGGTTAGGGTTAGGGTTAGGGTTAGGGGGTTAGGGTTAGGGTTAGGGTTAGGGTTAGGGTTAGGGTTAGGGTTAGGGTTAGGGTTAGGGTTAGGGTTAGGGTTAGGGTTAGGGTTAGGGTTAGGGTTAGGGTTAGGGTTAGGGTTAGGGTTAGGGTTAGGGTTAGGGTTAGGGTTAGGGTTAGGGTTAGGGTTAGGGTTAGGGTTAGGGTTAGGGTTAGGGTTAGGGTTAGGGTTAGGGTTAGGGTTAGGGTTAGGGTTAGGGTTAGGGTTAGGGTTAGGGTTAGGGTTAGGGTTAGGGTTAGGGTTAGGGTTAGGGTTAGGGTTAGGGTTAGGGTTAGGGTTAGGGTTAGGGTTAGGGTTAGGGTTAGGGTTAGGGTTAGGGTTAGGGTTAGGGTTAGGGTTAGGGTTAGGGTTAGGGTTAGGGTTAGGGTTAGGGTTAGGGTTAGGGTTAGGGTTAGGGTTAGGGTTAGGGTTAGGGTTAGGGTTAGGGTTAGGGTTAGGGTTAGGGTTAGGGTTAGGGTTAGGGTTAGGGTTAGGGTTAGTTAGGGTTAGGGTTAGGGTTAGGGTTAGGGTTAGGGTTAGGGTTAGGGTTAGGGTTAGGGTTAGGGTTAGGGTTAGGGTTAGGGTTAGGGTTAGGGTTAGGGTTAGGGTTAGGGTTAGGGTTAGGGTTAGGGTTAGGGTTAGGGTTAGGGTTAGGGTTAGGGTTAGGGTTAGGGTTAGGGTTAGGGTTAGGGTTAGGGTTAGGGTTAGGGTTAGGGTTAGGGTTAGGGTTAGGGTTAGGGTTAGGGTTAGGGTTAGGGTTAGGGTTAGGGTTAGGGTTAGGGTTAGGGTTAGGGTTAGGGTTAGGGTTAGGGTTAGGGTTAGGGTTAGGGTTAGGGTTAGGGTTAGGGTTAGGGTTAGGGTTAGGGTTAGGGTTAGGGTTAGGGTTAGGGTTAGGGTTAGGGTTAGGGTTAGGGTTAGGGTTAGGGTTAGGGTTAGGGTTAGGGTTAGGGTTAGGGTTAGGGTTAGGGTTAGGGTTAGGGTTAGGGTTAGGGTTAGGGTTAGGGTTAGGGTTAGGGTTAGGGTTAGGGTTAGGGTTAGGGTTAGGGTTAGGGTTAGGGTTAGGGTTAGGGTTAGGGTTAGGGTTAGGTTAGGGTTAGGGTTAGGGTTAGGGTTAGGGTTAGGGTTAGGGTTAGGGTTAGGGTTAGGGTTAGGGTTAGGGTTAGGGTTAGGGTTAGGGTTAGGGTTAGGGTTAGGGTTAGGGTTAGGGTTAGGGTTAGGGTTAGGGTTAGGGTTAGGGTTAGGGTTAGGGTTAGGGTTAGGGTTAGGGTTAGGGTTAGGGTTAGGGTTAGGGTTAGGGTTAGGGTTAGGGTTAGGGTTAGGGTTAGGGTTAGGGTTAGGGTTAGGGTTAGGGTTAGGGTTAGGGTTAGGGTTAGGGTTAGGGTTAGGGTTAGGGTTAGGGTTAGGGTTAGGGTTAGGGTTAGGGTTAGGGTTAGGGTTAGGGTTAGGGTTAGGGTTAGGGTTAGGGTTAGGGTTAGGGTTAGGGTTAGGGTTAGGGTTAGGGTTAGGGTTAGGGTTAGGGTTAGGGTTAGGGTTAGGGTTAGGGTTAGGGTTAGGGTTAGGGTTAGGGTTAGGGTTAGGGTTAGGGTTAGGGTTAGGGTTAGGGTTAGGGTTAGGGTTAGGGTTAGGGTTAGGGTTAGGGTTAGGGTTAGGGTTAGGGTTAGGGTTAGGGTTAGGGTTAGGGTTAGGGTTAGGGTTAGGGTTAGGGTTAGGGTTAGGGTTAGGGTTAGGGTTAGGGTTAGGGTTAGGGTTAGGGTTAGGGTTAGGGTTAGGGTTAGGATTAGCTCATCTCGTGGTGTTTCAGAGCTTTAGAATGATGATATGATTGAGGGTCACTGTGTTTTACATATTTAAATAATTTGATCGCCATCTTTTCTCTCTTTATGATCTAGTTCTGCTCTCCATGTGTGTTGTGTGTCGGTGCAGTTGTAAGATATTTTTACAGAGTGCTGCATGCAGGCTCTCAAATTGATGTTTTTCCCATTTAGTAAAATCCCATTTAGCCAAATTAGAATTGTGATTTCTATTGGACATTTGAAGTTTGATGGCACAGAAGGCCCTGCATGCTTTATCTCTCAGTTGATTCACTGCGGGATTCAAGTTTCCTATGGATGTGATTTTAAACCCAGCTCATTGTAGTGTGATGTGTGTGTCATGGGCTTTGTGTCCAATGTAAATGTGTGATCTGGATCTTCACTGAAAGGTGATCAGTGTAGTTTTCTGTTGTAAGGCGTGTTGAGATGCAGACAACTGAACCAGATCATGTGATTTGTGAGTCGTGTAGACTGAGACCGGGGGCTTCAGATCGCTCTAGGAAGGTTGACAGTTCATGGATGTAAATATGAAACAATGTGTTAGGCTCAAACCACAACCCTGTCTCACTCCAAGCTCCTGATAAAGATATTTAGTGTGTTTGTGCTGATTTAAATGCCACATTTACTCTCGGTGTACATTGATTTAGTAAGGTCACAGCTTTTACCACCTACACCAATAAGTTTGTAAAACCTTGTCCTTGGTGCCAAATTGACACCATTTTCTCTCTCTCTCTCTCTCTCTCTCTCTCTCTCTCTCTCTCTCTCTCTCTCTCTCTCTCTCTCTCTCTCTCTCTCTCTCTCTCTCTCTCTCTCTCTCTCTCTCTCTCTCTCTCTCTCTCTCTCTCTCTCTCTCTCTCTCTCTCTCTCTCTCTCTCTCTCTCTCTCTCTCTCTCTGTCTCTCTCTCTCTGTCTCTCTGTCTCTCTTCTCTCTCTCTCTCTCTCTCTCTCTCTCTCTCTCTCTCTCTCTCTCTCTCTGTCTCTCTCTCTCTCAAGATTCAAGATTCAAAGATTCAAAAAAGCTTTATTGGCATGATAAAAAGTGTTTTACATTGCCAAAGCAGGAAGATTAAATATAAACATTCTGTATAAAATAAAATAAGAGTATCCTATATAAGAAACAAGATGTACACATCAATACAGACATAAAAGTGTGAAGTATTGACAAAAGTTCTTAGTGAAAGTCACAGGATCCTGTCATAAGTGTCAGTTTGTGTGTGTTGTGTCAGTGTTGTTTGTGTGTTGTGTTGTGTGTGTGTTGTGTCAGTGTTGTGTGTGTGTTGTGTCAGTGTTGTGTGTGTGTTGTGTCAGTGTTGTGTGTGTTGTGTTGTGTCTGTGTTTTGCTGGTTGTTGCTCTTCTGTCGTGACATGACTTGACGTATCTCGCCGTCAGGTTTGAGCTGATGGGCTTTTCTCCCAGTATGTATGAGATCTTGTCCTGTTGTTGAAACTGCTTGAAGTCTTTGTGGAAGTTTGTGAACTGGGGGAAGAATGTTTCTCTGATGTCCGTATAGTTTGGACACGAGGTTAAGAAGTGCAGCTCTGTTTCCACTTGTCTCTGTGTGCAGTGTGGACACAGTCGCTCTTCTCTTGGAGTCCATGTCTGTCTGTGTCGGCCCGTCTCCACAGTGAGCTTGTGTTCACTGAGTCTGTACATGGTCAACACTTTTCTTAGTTTAGGGTCTGAGACGCTTTTGAGGTTTATATTCTCTGTTTAATGACCGATAGCATTCAAGTTTACTTTGCTGAGCTGTTGCTTCTGTCCAGTGTTAGAGATATTTTTCTTTTTGTGTTTTTATCATTTGGTTAATTCTGGCTGGAGTTTGGGGTTCAGTTGGACACGTTTCAATTCAATTTTCAATTCAATTTTATTTATATAGCGCTTTTCACAATTTGCATTGTTCCAAAGCAGCTTTACAGGGGAAAACAAAAAACCCAAGAAAGGGTAAAACACACTACATGGTGTGTTATATAGTAAATCCAATTATTCTAGTAAATAGTATCTAATGTCAGCATCTCCTGGTGGTTTATTAAGCATATTTACTTTTAGTGAATGCTTGGCTGAAAAGATGTGTCTTTAATCTAGATTTAAATTGGGCGAGTGTGTCTGATCTTCTAATAATATCAGGAAGGCTATTCCAGAGTTTAGGTGCAACGTATGAGAAAGCTCGACCCCCTTTGGTGGATTTAGATATTCTAGGTATTATCAAAAGTCCTGCATTTTGAGATCTTAGAGAGCGCGATGGGTTGTAGTGTGATAGAAGCTCTGTTAGGTAGGTAGGGGCTAAACCCTTTAAGGCTTTATAAGTGATTAAAAGAACTTTAAAGTCAATACGATACTTAATGTGTAGCCAGTGAAGGGTTGATAACATTGGGGTTATGTGATCGTATTTTCTGGACCTGGTTAGAACTCTGGCAGCTGCATTCTGAACTAACTGTAGTTTGTTTATTGATGATGCAGGACAACCGCTAAGTAGAGCACGTTTGGGGTTTTAGAGTTAGTTCTGAGATCAGTTGGATGAGACAACTTTTCTCTGGGTTCAGCTCCTGATGACGTAAGGCTTTGTGATGGAGTGATTCTGTATCGCTGTTCTTAAGGTGCTTATAGAATTTAATCGCTCTTTTTTGTATTTTAATTATTAGAGGATATAGTCCTAATTCTGCTCTGCAGGCGTTGTTTGGGGTTTTGCGTTGTACCCGTAGAATGTTTTTACACATTTCTGTTTGCAGTGTCTCAGTTGGGTGTTTGTCCCATTTGGTGAACTCTTGGTTGGTGAGGGGACCCCAAACCTCACATCCATAAAGTGCTATTGGTTCTTTAACGGATTGGATTATTTTAAGCCAAATTCCAGCTGGGATGTGGATTTTTATATTCCTTTTGATAGTGTAAAAAGCTCTTCGTGCCTTGTCTCTCAGGTCTCTCTCTCTCTCTCTCTCTCTGTCTCCAGATGGCGTATGTGTATCTCTTCAGTGTGATGATGTGTTGGTGAGAACAGCTCTGAAGGACAGAAGTGTTGTGTTTTTGGGTCCGTTCTCCTGTACTTCACATCTGGAGGCTTATTGGTGCAGACACAGTGGAAGCTCCGCCCCCGACTCGCCTGCTCCACCCAGAGTGTTGATTGATCTGAAAGGTGGTTTGTTACAGGTACATGATGATGTCATTCACAGCTGATCACTGAAGATGAGTCCTCACGTGCATCACTGCTCATTTTTCTTTATATGAATAAATCACATTAGTTCTTGTATAAATGAATTTGTGTGTGTGGATGTGCGTCCGGGCGTGTGTACTTGCATGTGTGTACTAGGCAGCGCCCTTCTGAGTAGGGCTCTCTCTCTCTCTTTTTCTGCATGCATTGCATCAGTTCGTGTTCTTAAGATGTTTCTACAGAATTCAGCATGCAGGGATTCTATAGGGTGTTTATCCCATTAGGGGTAATCTGTCAGACACCCTAAACCTCACAGCCATTTACATTCACATTTAGTCATTTAGCAGACGCTTTTATCCAAAGCGACTTACAGAGAGTTCAGGGAGCAATAGGTGATATATCATAAAAGAGCAATAATACCATAGGTGCTAATACAAAAGCTAGAACCCTACCTGTTGAGAGAAGAGCTATAGGCACATTTACACGATCAAAGATTAGACACCAGACTGTTACTTGAATATCTGTTTTTGTCTGTCTGTCTTTCTCCATCAGGTGTTTTGGGGTCAGCTGCAGTTTAACTGTTTGTCTTACATTCATGAGCATCTACAGAACTACTGTAGTCAGGTGACTCGAGTAGAGGCGGAGTCTAATGAGAAGCCCCTCCTCTCTACCCCACCGCCCCCATTTCATCCTGTCCAATCAGAACACTCTTACGATGACCTGCGCACAGGCCTTTTCCAGTACATACAGGACTCAGGTAACTCGCGCGCACACGTTACCGTCACAGATTAAAGGGGTGATAGGACTCGATATCATGCTTTTCTTTTGATTCAGTGTGTTATATAACCGTTTATGCATGTATCAGATGTCCGAAATCACAAAACTCAAAGTTTTGCACAAAATGGTTTACTTTAAGTCTGATCCAGATCTGCCTGAAATCTGCCTGAAAATATGCTGGTTTTACTCTTTATGTACTTGTGTTTACGGTGTTTATTACAACCGGTTTTACTATCGTTCTGTCATGATGCATGCTTGCATATGCGCTTTTGACTCATTCACTCTGACACTGCTGTTATTAGCGTGCAGTTTTTGCAACTGATATGATGTCTTGAAGTGAGAGGACAAATGAACTGACAAACGGCCTCATGCTAGAAGTTTGTGGTTATGGTAAGGGCCCTAACATTACCATCAGAGCGCACTGCTCTTTTCAGAGCTATGAGTTTTAGAAAGGCGGGGCATAGATGAGCTACAGTGATGTACGGTATGTGAAAAACACGCAGGTTTTTTCACCCTGAAAACATATAAACACATTGTATTGCACCTAAAGCACAAGTGAATAATTTACATTTACATTTAGTCATTTAGCAGACGCTTTTATCCAAAGTGAGTTATAAAGAGTTCAGAGAGCAATAAGCAATATAATGTTTTATCGTGTCAGATCACCGCTTTAATGTGACATCATGTGTGATGTGTGTGTGTTTGTCAGCGGGTCAGAAGATGCCCTCGGCTCATGAGGTGGTGTTTTGGAAAGAAACGGATGATTCTCCAGGTGTGATGCTGTGGAGATATCCTGAACCGCGCATCATCACGTTCCTCAAAATCACACCTGTTCCCTTCAACACTACAGATGACCCGGACATCAGCACGGCTGACCTGGGAGATGTTCTGCAGGTGAGCGTTCCTGTAGTGTGTGTGTGAAGTGTTCCTGAGATACATTTACATTTATGCATTTGGCAGATGCTTTTATCCAAAGTGACTTACATTGCAGTGCACTATACATTTGTTTCTGAGTATCTGCAATCCCCTGAGATCCAACAAACAACCTTGTGTTGTTAACACAATGCTCTTACCACTGAGCTACAGGAAAGACTAAAAAGAACAAAGGTCATGGGTTTATTGACCAACAGTGTAGCTTTAATGCACTGCTTTAAATCACAAAGCATTCTGGGGTGGGATCACTAAACTCACTTAAACCGACAAAAATACAAATTCTTCATGCAACCCCTTCGTTTCTTTCCCAAAATGATTTTTTTTTGTGTTTCTACACGTGTATGTGTGTGTGTATTGTGTGTGTGTGTGTGTGTGTAGGTGCCCTGCAGTCTGGAGTACTGGGACGAGCTGCAACGAGTGTTTGTGCCTTACAGAGAGTTTAGTCTGTCAGAGAGTTGTGTGTGTGAACTCACTCTGCCCTCGCTGACCCCTGACACACATCAGACTGACCTGGTGACCTCTGACCTCTGGAGGGTTGTGCTCAACAGCTCTGCTGATGGTGGAGATGAGAGGTGAGTGTTTAACAGAAGCGTGTGTGTGTGTGTGTGTGTGTGTCGTAGAGGTAAAGTGTGTCATCATGTTTATGTGTTTATGTAGTTCTGACAGTGAGTGGGGTTCACAGTGTGATCAGCTGGTGTGTCCCACCGCTCTGGCTGCATGTACACGTGTGGACTCGTGTTTCGTGCCGTGGTTTGTGCCCTCAGCGGGCGTCTCCATACGACTGGCGTATATGGAACTGCGATTCTGCCACAACCTGGATCAGCTGGGCACAGGTGTGTGTTTGTGTGTGTGGTACTCACAAAAATCATGTGTTTGTGTGCTGATTCTCTTCTCTTATGTTACTTTCTTTCAGTGCTGTGCAAGAAGCTCCGCCCCTTCCTCCCAGACAGGAAGTTGCCTCAGGACCAGGAGTTTGCGGTTTTGCGTGTGTGTGATCCGTGTGTGTTTGTGCGTCAGTGGAGAGATTTCACGCAGCGGTGTCATGAGTTCAGATTCTCATCCACGCTGAGCTGCGACCTGCTGGAGTACAGAAACCTCACACACCTGCCCGTCATTCAACCCGGCAGCCTGCAGGGACACGCAACCCACACGCTTACACACACACAACACAACACGCTCAGCTGCAACACCACACTCCAGCTGCTGCACGCCGCTGTCGGACAGTACGCAATACACACGCTGGACAGAGCGCTGCAGGCCTGGAGACAGGTAACGCACACACACACACACACACACATGATGATGGGCTTGTGTGTGTCTAAAGGAATGAATCACATAAACACATGAAGTGAAACACTATAGATGTTGTGATTTTTGTGTTTTGTAGAACCGTGTTCCTGATGCTGAGGAGTTGATCTTCACTCATTATGTCATTTGTAATGACACACAGGAAGTGCTTCGCTTTGGTCAGGTGGACACAGATGAAAATATTCTGTTACACAGTAACCAAAGTCACCAGTACAGCTGGAGAACACATAAATCACCTCAGGTATCCTGTTTGTCTGTCTGTCTGTCTGTCTTTATCACTGTCTGTCTGTTTGTCTGTCATGACACACACTATTAATGCACCGTTCTCTCTGTGTGTGTTTGTGCGTCTACATGTGTGTTTGTGTGTGTCAGTTTTCTTCATCGGTTCAGTCTTCTTATAACTGACAAATCATTTGACAGGCTTCTCACGACACACTGGATAGGTAGATACAAATACACAACCGCGCAAACACAAACACATCTGTGTGTGTGTGTGTGTGTGTGTGTGTGTGTGTGTGTGTCTATGTTTGTAAAGATGTGTTTGTGCATGTAGATGTGTGTCTTGAGTGTGTGTCTGTATGAGTGTAGATGTGTGTCTGTATGAGTGTAGATGTGTGTCTGTATGAGTGTAGATGTGTGTCTGTATGAGTGTAGATGTGTGTCTGTATGTGTGTAGATGTGTGTCTGTATGAGTGTAGATGTGTGTCTGTATGAGTGAGTGTGTATGAGTGTAGATGTGTGTCTGTATGAGTGTAGATGTGTGTCTGTATGAGTGTAGATGTGTGTCAGTGTGATGAGTGTAGATGTGTGTTGTGTGTGAGTGTAGATGTGTGTCTGTATGAGTGTAGATGTGTGTCTGTATGAGTGTAGATGTGTGTCAGTGTGTAGAAGTGTAGATGTGTGTCAGTGTGTAGAAGTGTAGATGTGTGTCTGTATGAGTGTAGATGTGTGTCTGTATGAGTGTAGATGTGTGTCTGTATGAGTGTAGATGTGTGTCAGTATGTGAGGTGTAGATGTGTGTCTGTATGAGTGTAGATGTGTGTCTGTATGAGTGTAGATGTGTGTCTGTATGAGTGTAGATGTGTGTCAGTGTGTAGATGTGTGTCAGTGTGTAGAAGTGTAGATGTGTGTCAGTGTGTAGAAGTGTAGATGTGTGTCAGTGTGTAGAAGTGTAGATGTGTGTCTGTATGAGTGTAGATGTGTGTCTGTATGAGTGTAGATGTGTGTCAGTGTGTAGAAGTGTAGATGTGTGTCGTGTGTGAAGTGTAGATGTGTGTGTGTGTAGAGTGTAGATGTGTGTCAGTGTGTAGAAGTGTAGATGTGTGTCTGTATGAGTGTAGATGTGTGTCAGTGTGTAGAAGTGTAGGATGTGTCGTGTGTATGAGTGTAGATGTGTGTCTGTATGAGTGTAGATGTGTGTCAGTATGAGTGTAGATGTGTGTCAGTGTGTAGAAGTGTAGATGTGTGTGTAGAGTGTAGAGGTGAGTGTAGATGTGTGTCTGTATGAGTGTAGATGTGTGTCTGTATGAGTGTAGATGTGTGTCAGTGTGGGTGTAGATGTGTGTCTGTATGAGTGTAGATGTGTGTCAGTGTGTAGAGTGTAGATGTGTGTCAGTGTGTAGAAGTGTAGATGTGTGTCTGTATGAGTGTAGATGTGTGTCTGTATGAGTGTAGATGTGTGTCAGTGTGTAGAAGTGTAGATGTGTGTCAGTGTGTGTATGAGTGTAGATGTGTGTCTGTATGAGTGTAGATGTGTGTCTGTATGAGTGTAGATGTGTGTCTGTATGAGTGTAGATGTGTGTCAGTGTATGTAGAGTGTAGATGTGTGTCGTGTATGAGTGTAGATGTGTGTCTGTATGAGTGTAGATGTGTGTCAGTGTGTAGAAGTGTAGATGTGTGTCAGTGTGTGAGTGTAGATGTGTGTCTGTAGTGTGTAGAGTGTAGATGTGTGTCAGTGTGTAGAAGTGTAGATGTGTGTCAGTGTAGTGTAGAGTGTAGATGTGTGTCTGTATGAGTGTAGATGTGTGTCAGTGTGTAGAAGTGTAGATGTGTGTCTGTATGAGTGTAGATGTGTGTCTGTATGAGTGTAGATGTGTGTCAGTGTGTAGAAGTGTAGATGTGTGTCAGTGTGTAGAAGTGTAGATGTGTGTCTGTATGAGTGTAGATGTGTGTCTGTATGAGTGTAGATGTGTGTCTGTATGAGTGTAGATGTGTGTCAGTGTGTGTAGAAGTGTAGATGTGTGTCAGTGTGTAGAAGTGTAGATGTGTGTCAGTGTGTAGAAGTGTAGATGTGTGTCTGTATGAGTGTAGATGTGTGTCTGTATGAGTGTAGATGTGTGTCTGTATGAGTGTAGATGTGTGTCTGTATGAGTGTAGATGTGTGTCTGTATGATGTGTAGAAGTGTAGATGTGTGTCTGTATGAGTGTAGATGTGTGTCTGTATGAGTGTAGATGTGTGTCTGTATGAGTGTAGATGTGTGTAGATGTGTGTCAGTGTGTAGAAGTGTAGATGTGTGTCTGTATGAGTGTAGATGTGTGTCTGTATGGTGAGAGTGTAGATGTGTGTCAGTGTGTAGAAGTGTAGATGTGTGTCTGTATGAGTGTAGATGTGTGTCTGTATGAGTGTAGATGTGTGTCAGTGTGTAGAAGTGTAGATGTGTGTCAGTGTGTAGAAGTGTAGATGTGTGTCTGTATGAGTGTAGATGTGTGTCTGTATGAGTGTAGATGTGTGTCTGTATGAGTGTAGATGTGTGTCTGTATGAGTGTAGATGTGTGTCTGTATGAGTGTAGATGTGTGTGTGTATGAGTGTAGATGTGTGTAGTGTAGATGTGTGGTGTAGATGTGTGTCTGTATGAGTGTAGATGTGTGTCAGTGTGTAGAAGTGTAGATGTGTGTCGTGTGTGAGTGTAGATGTGTGTCTGTATGAGTGTAGATGTGTGTCAGTGTGTAGAGTGTAGATGTGTGTGTAGATGTGTGTGTAGATGTGTGTCAGTGTGTAGATGTGTGTCAGTGTGTAGAAGTGTAGATGTGTGTCTGTATGAGTGTAGATGTGTGTCTGTATGAGGAGTGTAGATGTGTGTCGTGTGTAGAAGTGTAGATGTGTGTCAGTGTGTAGAAGTGTAGATGTGTGTCTGTATGAGTGTAGATGTGTGTCTGTATGAGTGTAGATGTGTGTGTGTGTGTAGAAGTGTAGAGTGTGTGTCTGTATGAGTGTAGATGTGTGGAGATGTGTGTCTGTATGAGTGTAGATGTGTGTCTGTGTCTGTATGAGTGTAGATGTGAAGGCGGTGAATAGTTTCAGTTGTTTACTGTGGCTTTGTGCAGTCTGTGTGTGTCTGCTGTCCTCACTCTGGTCCTCTCTGTGCGGTTGAAGTGAGACAGACGGCGGTTCGGGTCGTTCGGGGTGTTTATGGGGTCTCTCTGTCTGTTGCTCATCTCTCAGGTCGAGTCCTGACGGCTGTGGGACTTGTGTGGATGCTGTAGCGTCTGGTGTTTTTGTCCTGTTATTGTTGAAGGATGTTTTTCATTACGCTCTTGTCTTTAAAGAACTCTCTTAAGCAGTGAGCGCTGTCTGTGTCTCCGCTGGGACTTGTGTGGCATGTGAATGACTTCAGGCCTGTGGACCAGTTCAGTATGGAGACCATTAGCACCAATCTGGATGGAATTTGACTGGATATTCAGCTTCCTGTATGTTCTGAGCGGGGGGATTGCTTCACAGTAGCTGCTGCCAAAGTTCCTAAACGTGTGTGTGTGTGTGTGTGTGTGTGTGTGTTTGTATCTACCTATCCAGTGTGTCGTGTCAAATGATTTGTCAGTTGTAAGAAGACCGAACCGATGAAGAAAACTGATGTTGAGAATGCTTCTTCACACTTTAAAGCTGTGTGTAATGTTAGGTTACAGTCCAGATGAACAGTTTGATGTGACAGGAGAGGATTCTCCTGTAACTCTAGAGAAAGTGCTGTTATAAAAATAAACACTGAAGCTAAAGACCTTCACAGCCGTCATGGTCAATTCTCCTGAAATGGATTTGGGTCTTTGATTGGTCGTGTTTTAGTAAGAAAATCTGCCTTCAAACGGCTCTGACCTCTCGCTCTCACCCCAACATTCACTGACAGTGGAACTCAATGTTGAGCGTCTCACCTCGGTCCACACATTCAACATCAAAGCACAAACACAAGAAGTGTGATCATCATAATACCAGCAGACACTCAAGTTTTCTTATGAAGAGACGGATGTTAGGAATGGATTGATGCGTCTTTGTTAAAGTAAATTCTGAATGCTCTTCACTGTACTTGACTTTATATCAGACCTCACATTAAATTAGATTTTTATTGCGCTTTTATGATTTGCATTGAATCAAAGCAGCTGAACAAGAAAGAACAAACCGAGGAAAACAACATAAGTTGAACACACACAGTAAACTAACCCTTAAAGTAATTGGAAAAGGGAAAAAGCAAATGCATACACAAACACGTAACACACATATATACACTGCACGACTCATGGAATCATATCAAGTCCTCCAGATGAGTTTGAGATACTTTAGGTACATACTCAACAGGTCAAAGAGATTTTCCAATAAGATCTTGTGTTAGGTTAGCATTCCTGGGAAAACAGTTAGATGTCTTTAAGATTCTAGTCTGACTAACCCATGAAACGCAATGTTGAAGTATAGAGCCCTAAACCTGATGTCAGCAGACTCACAGATAGAGAACGCACAGAGGCAAAGAACCAAAACTCCATTGATTCATAGAAACAGAAATCCATTCTAGACTAGCGTGCTAACACAAGACAGCTGCTTCTTCGCTGGCTAAACGTATAGAAGCTGACTAAACTATAGATTACTCAATCAATCTTACTAACGGACAAATAGACAATAATAACGAGGATAAATAGACACAGTGTTTAAGTATCTAATAGCTTGTTGTGAGGAGGACTCTCATGATTCTCACGTTCACTCATCTCTTGTGGTTTATATATCATTTTTGTTTAAATCCAGTCTGCAGATTAATTGGTGGGTTATAAGTGTAAGATGTCTAACATGACTGATGTGTAACAGTAAGGGTCAGGGTTAGACGGCCAGTGAAGTGGACTGATGTGACATTAATGTGAATGATGCGTCACGTGTTCCAGTGTTGGGTTTTCTTATGTCCCACACACACACAGCCGCGCCCACTGTGGGGTGTCCACTACTCCACACACTCCCGGGGGGGGGGGGGGGGGGGGGGGGGGCGGCGCGCCCCAGGGGGGGGGCGCCGCGCGGGCCCCCCCCCCCCGGCGGGGGGGCCCCCCCCGACACCACAAAAAAAAACAAAAACCCCCCCCCCACCCCCACCCACAACTCAATATAGTCCAGAAACAAGTACTACACAACACACAACTCAACATTACACAACACACACACAACTCAATATAGTCCAGAAACAAGTA
>CM074087.1:207500-242500 GCA_037178815.1 Barbatula barbatula
CTCAAGATTCAAGATTCAAAAAAGCTTTATTGGCATGATAAAAAGTGTTTTACATTGCCAAAGCAGGAAGATTAAATATAAACATTCTGTATAAAATAAAATAAGAGTATCCTATATAAGAAACAATATGTACACATCAATACAGACATAAAAGTGCGAAGTATTGACAAAAGTTCTTAGTGAAAGTGACAGGATCCTGTCATAAGTGTCAGTTTGTGTGTGTTGTGTCAGTGTGTGTGTGTGTTGTGTCAGTGTTGTGTGTGTTGTGTCGTGTTGTGTCAGTGTTGTGTGTGTTGTGTGTGTGTGTGTGTAGTGTTGTGTCAGTGTTGTGTGTGTTGTGTCAGTGTTGTGTCAGTGTTGTGTCAGTGTTGTGTGTGTGTTGTGTCAGTGTTGTGTTGTGTTGTGTGTGTTGTGTGTGTGTGTGTGTGTGTGTTGTGTCAGTGTTGTGTGTGTGTGTGTGTGTGTTGTGTCAGTGTTGTGTTGTGTTGTGTGTGTTGTGTGTGTGTTGTGTGTGTGTTGTGTGTGTGTTGTGTTGTGTGTGTGTGTGTGTTGTGTCAGTGTGTGTTGTGTTGTGTGTGTTGTGTCTGTGTGGGTTGTTGCTCTTCTGTCGTGACAGGACGACGTTCTCGCGTCAGGTTTGAGCTGTGGGCTTTTCTCCGTATGTATGAGATCTTGTCTGTTGTTGTGTGTGTTGTGTCAGTGTTGTGTGTGTGTTGTGTGTGTTGTGTGTGTTGTGTCAGTGTTGTGTGTGTTGTGTCAGTGTTGTGTGTGTGTTGTGTTGTGTGTGTGTTGTGTCAGTGTTGTGTGTGTGTTGTGTTGTGTGTGTGTTGTGTCAGTGTTGTGTGTGTGTGTTGTGCTGGTTGTTGCTCTTCTGTCGTGACAGGACTTGACGTATCTCGCCGCCAGGTTTGAGCTGATGGGCTTTTCTCCCAGTATGTATGAGATCTTGTCCTGTTGTTGAAACTGCTTGAAGTCTTTGTGGAAGTTTGTGAACTGGGGGAAGAATGTTTCTCTGATGTCCGTATAGTTTGGACACGAGGTTAAGAAGTGCAGCTCTGTTTCCACTTGTCTCTGTGTGCAGTGTGGACACAGTCGCTCTTCTCTTGGAGTCCATGTCTGTCTGTGTCGGCCCGTCTCCACAGTGAGCTTGTGTTCACTGAGTCTGTACATGGTCAACACTTTTCTTAGTTTAGGGTCTGAGACGCTTTTGAGGTATTCTGCCGCTTTATATTCTCTGTTTAATGACCGATAGCATTCATGTCTACTTTGCTGAGCTGTTGCTTCTGTCCAGTGTTTGAGATATTTTCTTTTTGTGTTTTTATCATTTGGTTATTCTGGCGGGGGTTGGGGGGGGGGAACGCTGGGGTAGCAGAGTCTCTCTCTCTGTCTCTCTCTCTCTCTCTCTCTCTCTCTCTCTCTCTCTCTCTCTCTCTCTCTCTCTCTCTCTGTCTCTCTCTCTCTCTCTCTCTCTCTCTCTCTCTCTCTCTCTCTCTCTCTCTCTCTCTCTCTCTCTCTCTCTCTCTCTCTCTCTCTGTGTCTCTCTCTCTCTCTCTCTCTCTCTCTCTCTCTCTCTCTCTCTGTCTCTCTCTCTCTGTCTCTCTCTCTCTCTCTCTCTCTGTCTCTCTCTCTCTCTCTCTCTCTCTGTCTCTCTCTCTCTGTCTCTCTCTCTCTCTCTCTCTCTCTCTCTCTCTCTCTCTCTCTCTCTCTCTCTCTCTCTCTCTCTCTCTCTCTCTCTCTCTCTCTCTCTCTCTCTCTCTCTCTCTGTCTCTCTCTCTCTCTCTCTCTCTCTCTCTCTGTCTCTCTCTCTCTGTGTCTCTCTTCTCTCTCTCTCTCTCTCTCTCTCTCTCTCTCTCTCTCTGTCTCTCTCTCTCTCTCTCTCTCTCTCTCTCTCTCTCTCTCTCTCTCTCTCTCTCTCTCTCTCTCTCTCTGTCTCTCTCTCTCTCTCTCTCTCTCTCTCTCTCTCTCTCTCTCTCTCTGTCTCTCTCTCTCTCTCTCTCTCTCTCTCTCTCTCTCTCTCTCTCTCTCTCTCTGTGTCTCTCTCTCTCTCTCTCTCTCTCTCTGTCTCTCTCTCTCTCTCTCTCTCTCTCTCTCTCTCTCTCTCTCTCTCTCTCTCTCTCTCTCTCTCTCTCTCTCTCTCTCTCTCTCTGTGTCTCTCTGTCTCTCTCTCTCTGTGTGTGTATTTTCTGAATTTTGAGGGTTTGTCCAGCGAGCACTGAGGTCATGTGATCTTTAGTGATGTTGTCATGATGTAATACAACTGTACATTATTATCTCTCTGTGTGTGTGTGTGTGTGTGTGTGCGTGTGTAACAGGATGCATTTCAGATTGGCATTTATTGGCCACAAACTAACACAGTGCACAAGTCTCCTGCCGTGCGATTGGTCCATGAGGTGTCATCACCACGGTGGCCAGAGGGGGGCGGAGCTGATGTCCTGCTGCTCGATGAAGACGGATACATACACACTGACATCACACTCGGAACCCAACCCGGAAAACTCAAGGTGTGTGTGTTACCGAAACACAACACACTAAATACTACATGTGTGGTTTTCTTTATCTGTCAGCAGCTAAACAGCAGCTAATCTCTCTCTCTGTGTGTGTGTGTCTGTGTGTGTGTGTCTGTCGGTGTGTGTGTGTGTGTCTGTCGTGTGTGTGTGTGTGTCTGTCATGTGTTTGTGTGTCTGTATGTGTGTGTGTATCTGTCGTGTGTGTGTGTGTCTGTCATGTGTTTGTGTGTATCTGTCGGTGTGTGTGTGTCTGTCATGCGCGTGTGTGTGTTTGTCTGTCATGCGCGTGTGTGTGTGTGTGTGTGTGTGTCTGTCATGCGCTTGTGTGTGTGTGTGTGTGTGTGTGTGTGTGTGTGTGTCTGTCATGCGTGTGTGTGTGTCTGTGTCTGTCAGCTCTGTCAGTTGTGCGTGTCATCTTCAGTGAAATACGGGATCCAGGTTTTACAGATTGAAGATAAAACTGTCCTGCTCAACAACACAACAAACGTCATTAAGTGCAGAGCTGTGATGTCACAACAGCCCAACGCAACACATGACCAGGTACAACACAAACACACAAATGAATCACAGATACAACATAGAAACTTTCTCAGTGTTAAGAGCGTTGTGTTAACAGCTCAAGGTTGGATCTCAGGGGTTTGCAGATGTCTATGTATAAATGTATAGGATAATGCAATGTAAGTCACTTTGGATAAAAGCGTCTGCCAAATGCATAAATGTAAATGTAGAAACACCTTTAACTCATGTTGTGTGTGTGTTCAGGTGTATCAGGTGCCTGAATCATCAGTGTTCGCTCTGAATGCTGCGGGTCATGTTGAAGGTGATCAGGTGTGTTGTCCTGTGGGCTGCTGGGATGTCCCGAGACCTGCGTCCAGCGCTCAGATCCGGTCAGAACCGGACGTCCCGCTGATGATGTCGAAGCAGCTGCTGTTGAGCTTTGAGGGAGACACATGGAGTCTTCCAGCGCTCATCAGATCTGATTTCCCCAGACAGAGTGTTTGTGTACCTGTGACGCCGGATGACACACACTCCTTCAGCACCAGGTGTGTGTGTGTGTCGGGTGTATGGTGACTTGTGTTCAGAACTGTAATTGACTCTATTTCCTGTGTTGTGTGTGTCAGAGCTCTTGTTGTGACGTGTCAGGAGCATCAGGGCATCACGTATGTGGCTGTTAGTGAAGATCTGTGTCCACGGATGCTGATTCACAACCGCTGCCCCATGAATCTATTACTGAAGGAAAACCTCAGAGGTAACACACACACACAAATACTGATATATATATATATATATATATATATGCACACTTCCCTGAAAATCAATGTTCGGACGGTTTTATTTTTACATACAGATGTGCCTGCCTAATAATTTTATTTTATTAGGCTATTTTTGATGCCCCCTCAGCACTTTGTGCCCTACGCACAGCGCGTGATGCGCCTGGTGGGAGTGGCGGCGCTGAGTACTGTTGTGTGTGTGTATTGCAGAGTGTCCGCGAGCTGAAGTGTTTTGTAGGAGGTTGCCAGCCGTGTCTTCTGTTCATCATGAGTTGTATCATCACACCTCAAACTTTCCTGAGTGCAAACAGAAAGAGACGCTGCCCACACTGCTGCTCTGCGTCATCACGGACACGCCCACTGATCCCATAATCACACCCATCAACACCACAGACACGCCCACCCTACTCAGCTGGACGGATGCCATTGATATCAGTAGCCCTGGAACACAGGTGCACAACACACAACACACACAACGTTACTGAAATGCGCAGTCATACGTGTGTGTAATGCGTGGGCGTGTTTATTAGGTTGTCTTCCTGCCGGGTTTTGGCTGTTTGTACATTGATGTGCTTCACCAGAGTGGCACCATCACACTGACGCTTGCACCCGAGAGCAACGCTGATGATCTCATCACACATCACAGGTACACACACACCGATTTGTGTTGGTGTTACTCCACCAGATGGCAGTATTGAGCCTGTGTGTTTTTTTGACAGGCTGTCCAATCAGATGCTGTCCTTCAGGATTCTGTTAAATGAGGTGAGCGTGGCGCTCTGTGATGACATCACCAACCGGTCCGGTTCTGTGGAGCTGTTACATCTCACTGTGTCCAAACTGCTACTTCATCTGCCGCCCAGTGACCTGTCAGCTGGTGATGTGGAAGCTCCGCCCACTCATAGGGTCCAGGTGCACTGCAGCAGCCTACAGGTGGACAATCAGCTGTACAACCGCGCCAGCTTCCACTTCCCTGTTATTGTGTGTCAGGAGCCACAGACGGATGCAGCCATGTGTACGTGTGACCCCGGTGTGCCGCTCGCCCCACATGGCTTCTGTGAAGCTTGTTTTCTGTCTCTGACCATCAGCGTCTCTGCAGACGGCCGGCTGGACCGGCTCGCGCTTCGAGTCAAACCGGCACGAGTCTATCTGGAGGACACTTTCATTTATTACATGAAAACACTCTTTCGCACTTACATCCCAGAGTCCACGCTGGGCGAGCGAGGGAGTGGGCGGAGTGAGGGGACGGAGGTACCGGGCGAGGTCCTGGAGGCCATGCGGGCACTGGAAATGCCGGTTCGTCTGCAGAAGCTTTCCATCGAAGCCGTTCATCTGCTGGTGAGCATCCACGCGTCTCTTAAGCTCTACATCGCATCTGATCACACGCCTCTGTCATTCTCTCTATTTGAACGAGGACCCATCTGCACGACACCTCGACACCTCGTGCACACGCTTGCGCTGCATTATGCCGCAGGCGCTCTTTTCAGAGCGGGTGAGTCACTCTCTCTCTCTCTCTCTCACACACACAACCGCTGTATGATTCACACCTCTGATATCTGTGTGCGTGTGTAGGGTGGGTTGTCGGTTCTCTGGAAATCCTGGGCAGTCCTGGCAGTCTGGTGCGGAGTATCGGGAATGGCGTGTCAGATTTTTTCAGGTTGCCATATGAAGGTTTGACACGTGGGCCGGGAGCTTTTATTAGTGGCGTCTCCAGAGGAACAAACTCCTTCATCAAACACATTTCTAAAGGTGACAACACACACACACAACAAACATAAATATTTACACCTTTTGTAGCATCTTTTGTAGCTGCTGACATTCATGTTTTTATATGTTTGTTTTGTGTTTGTTTGCTACGTTAAACATCACAATTTGATCTGATTTGACTGTGTTACAGACTCTAAATAAAAACATCACATTCACAGTTTGTATATTGTGTGACTGTAGCATCACCTGGTGTTCAGATGATGGTGTTACAGGTGCAGTCAGTTCCCAAAGTCTATTGGACAAACACAGCTGAACACACTTCACTTCTGCTGCTGTCTCTGTGTGTGTGTACATTAGGTTTAGGGGATAGAATATATCATAAGGCTGATAGAAAATCAGTGGAAGTCTATGTAAATTCCTGACTAGTGTAGTATAAAACCTGTGTGTGTGTGCACAGCATTTTCATGTGAAATCTTTTGCTTTAATATTTGGGGGGTCTGTGCAGGGACTCTGACCTCCATCACTAATCTAGCGACGAGTCTTGCGCGAAACATGGACCGTCTGTCACTGGATAATGAGCATTACATGAGACAGGAGGAGTGGCGGAGACAACTGCCTGAGACTCTGGGAGACGGACTGAGACAAGGCCTGTCGAGACTGGGCATCAGTCTGCTGGGTAAGACACACACATGCTCTCTCTCGCTCTACCTGTGACACTCTGTAACATCTCACTCCTGGTCCTGCTTGACCTTAGTGCTGCGTTCGATACTGTAGACCATAACATACTTCTAGATCGCTTACACAATTATACCTGTATTGAGGGACAGGCACTACAATGGTTTAGATCTTACTAATCAGACAGACAACAGTTTGTGCATTTAAATGGGAAATCATCAAATCTAATGCAAGTAAATGATGGATTACCTCAGGGATCTGTTCTGGGACCCCTGCTGTTCTCCATATACATGCTGCCCCTCGGAAACATTATTAAAAAACATGGAATTAGCTTCCATTGCTATGCAGATGATACTCGGCTATATATCTCATCAAGACCAAATGATTCCTTCCAGCTATCCAAATTATCAGAGAGCTTTGAAGATATAAAACAAGTGGATGACCTGTGATAAACCGAATATTTCATATTATAACCTGCAATTTGAAGGATGTACTGTTACACAGAGAAGCTTATTCATGCATTTATGACCTCAAGACTTGACTACTGTAATGCACTACTTAGTGTTTGTCCTGCATCATCAATAAACAAACTACAGTTAGTTCAGAAAATACCATCACATAAGCCCAATGTTATCAACCCTTCACTGGCTACACATTAAGTATCGTATTGACTTTAAAGTTCTTTTAATCACTTATAAAGCCTTAAAGGGTTTAGCCCCTACCTACCTAACAGAGCTTCTATCACACTACAACCCATCACGCTCTCTAAGATCTCAAAACTCAGGACTTTTTATAACACCTAGAATAACTAAATCCACCAAAGGGGGTCGAGCTTTCTCATACGTGGAGCCTAAACTCTGGAATAACCTTCCTGATATTATTCCAGGATCAGACACACTCACCCAATTTAAATCTAGATTAAAAACACATCTTTACAGACAAGCATTCACTTAATGCAAACTATGCAAAATAAACCACCGGGAGATGCTGACATCATTTAAGTTGTTATATTAACATGTTGTGTACTGTGCAGTGTTTTACCTTTTTTGTGTTTTTCAGTTTTCCCTGTAAAGCTGCTTTGGAACAATGCACATTGTGAAAAGCGCTATATAAATAAAATGGAATTGAATTGACACTCGTGTTTGTGCAGGAGCCATCGCAGGTATTGTGGATCAGCCCATGCAAACATTCACACGGACTCTTGAGATGCCGGATTCAGCGAGCAGCGCTGCGCGCGGCGTCATCTCTGGAGTAGGAAAAGGCATTGTGGGAGTTTTCACCAAGCCAATAGGAGGAGCAGCTGAACTGGTGTCACAGACGGGTTACGGTACAGTTAGCATTCAGATGTAATGACAGAGTTTTCACATGCATAATATACACAATAATGCGTGTGTGTTTTCAGGTCTTCTTCACGGGGCTGGACTCTGGCAGCTTCCTCAACAGCTGCATCTGCCTAAAGACAGAAAATCAGCAGACGCGGTCAACAGCCACGTCAAATACATCTGGTAAATCTACGGGCTGCACTGCGTTTGTGTAATGGTGTGTGTGTGTGTGTGTGTGTGTGTGTGTGTGTGTGTGTGTGTGTGTGTGTTTATGTGTCTAATGGTGTGTGTGTTTGTGTGGTGTAGGAAGATGTTACAGTCTCTAGGTCGTGCGGAGCTGCACATGGCTCTGGAGGTGTGTATGGTGAGCGGTTCTGGCCAGGAACACTCGGGCTGTTTGTTGCTCAGTGGAGAGGTTCTGTTCGTGGTCAGTGTGTGTGAGGACGCACAACAGCAGGCGTTTCCCATCACTGAGATCCAGTGTGAACATGACACACACACACCTGGACGCATCACGCTCACGCTGCAGCAGCACAGAGTGACCGGTGACACGGAGGTGAATGACTCATATTGCTTAAAATGAAAAGTACTGTCACTATATTAGAATCAGTTTGGGATTCACGTTTTTTTCTACAGGGTTTTCACATTAATATAATGTTGGAAAGCAGCTTCACAGTGAATACATGTTAGTACAGAAATAAGAAAAATATTTAAAAACAGGGAAATTGTCAAATTCATGGTATAGTATAACTAGTCATTTCCTGTAATCAAACTGTTATTAAGTAGAATGTGTGACGTGATATACAGTACGGTCACATTGTGAGTGTTGAACTGGACATACATGTCTATAAGTTGGTACAAACATCCTCTCTGTGTGTGTCAGGGTGACGGCGGTGGTCGTGAGTCTCTCTCAGAGCTGCAGTATAATCGTCTGGTGGATTTTGTCACAGGAGCGTCTCAGTATCTCTCACCGTCTGTGGCGTCTCTCCGTCAGCAGACGTTCATCACTCCTGCTGAACCGCCGCCAACCACCACAAAGACCTATCATTATCAGGCCGACCCGGCCTTCGCGCACGTCTTTATCTGCAAGTTTACCATGGTGAAAAATAAAGCCCTTCGCATCGGCTTCCACTGACAGTCTTTATCACATGAGAAATGCTTTATAAACATTAAACTAGAGCTTCGCTCGGATTGGTGGTTTTCTCTGGACATCCGTATTTATAAAAACACTAAAATATGGCCTTTCATTTGTATTTTTATAAGCAATGCAAGAAAGATGATTACTGTTTTTATTTTAATATTCTGTGCAAATGAATCACTTAAGTGTCGCTTATTAAATTTTGTAATGAAGTAAAGAACGAGTGTTGTGTGATATTGTCACAGTTTGGTGTTGTGAGCTGTAACTGTGTGTATAGATACAGACGGCCGCCAGCGTGTGTTTCTGAGGTTCTGTTGACCTGCAACACAAACATTCACAGTCATTCACAACACAATTTGTGCGTGTGTGTGTGTGTGTGTGTGTGCTGCTCATCAGAGAACGAGCAAGTCTGACCTGTTTGAGTGTTTGTGCGTCTCACACTGGAAGCTGAATGGCTGTCTGCACACAAAACATGAAATGAAACAACTGTATCATTCATCGTCTTAAATGAACTGCGAAAACATCACAACATGATTCGTGTATGTGTACGTAGTTGACTGTATTTTTGAAATGACCAATCAAACGCACCAGTGTGTGCACCTGTCCCACATGATGATGTCACTTCCTCACTCAAGGTCTTTTCATGTTCCAGCGCTGCCATGTGTTTTGAGTAACACCACGAGATCTGAAGCCAAAACAATATGTTTCACCATCAGCTGACAGAATAAAGATCTTCACATTGAAGAGCATGTTCATGTTCGTCAGCCGGATGAATTGTGCAATGCAGTTCAAATATAACGTTTCCAAAATGTTTGAGATTGACGGCCATTTTATCTGGAAACTGCTTCAATGGTTTTGGGCACAAACACAGAAAGATGATCCGTAACCGTGATGGTTCATCACTCATTCAGCGTCATGTAGTGGATTTAATATCCAGCTGTGTGATATGTTAATATGGAAAAAACACCTACCATACTGTTTAAACCTAAAAGCATGGCTTTAAAGCACACCGCACATCAGCTACTCAATTTAAAACAGAACTACAGGCTACAAAAAGATGCTTATAAACTCTGTCGTAACACTGACCTGCTATTATTGTTGTTATTAGAAATGTAAACACAACTCATGTTTCACAAGACATATGTTATGCATCATCTTTTATTCATTCATGTAGACTTGATCTTTCTACCAGCTCAATCCAAACACAGCGGAGCAGTAAATGAAGGATAGGAGTAGTTATTATTTGAGGCTCGAATATTATGTAATTTGTATTGTAACTATTTATCTTAAGAATTGACATTGACAGGCTAGTGTCATTAATATATTTGAATAAATTCAGGTTATGCCTTTGTTCTTTAAATATGCAATACTTTTCAATAACATTTCATTTACGCATTTGGCTGACGCTTTTAACCAAAATGATTTACATTGCATTATACTGCACAATTGCTTTGAGTATGGAGAGTCAGCTGTGGGGTCAGCTGTGGCCTAATGGTTAGAGCGTTGGTCTTGTGATCAGAAGGTTGCTGGTTCACATCTCAGTGCCAGCAGGAAATGACTGAAGTGCCCTTGAGCAAGACACCTTACCCCTGATTGCTCTGCAGTAATGTGCCACTGTAAAAAACTACTTGTAAGTCGCTTTGGATAAAGGCATCTGACAAATGTAAATGAGTCGATCCCATTAAAGGAAGAAACGGATTGTTCAGATGGACTGTAAACGGGGTGTCTTCTCTTACTCTCTAGCGATGTGTGTGAAGAGAATTACACGTATAGACGTCTCACAACATATTTACTTGGACGTCTGTTCTGGACAGAACTTTTTCGACACCTGTCTGCACTACTTGCATTTGACAGTGATATTGAAATGCACAGTTTTCTTAAATATTTTTAATACAATTAACTGATTATCGGTCTATATTCCTCAAGTATTTCCATGTAAACCTCAAAATAACTATTTTTGAAAACAGCTAGATGATTTATTTTATTAAAGCACAGGTCAAATAAAAAAAAATTTTTATGACATTATTAATGATACATTGGAATTGCAGGACAAGATCGACATATATGGTTAAGGTTTTTATAAGAGAAACAATAAACAATTCCTAAATGTAAAAAGTGACAGCTTAGAAAATAAAAATGTATCTTGGTAGTAAGACAGGGAATCGAAAACAGCAGCTAGGAATCGATTCCCAAACCAGGAATTGGAATCGACTCCAAAAATTTCAGAACAGCCCTACACTGAGCCACAGGAAAGTCACTGTTTAATGATATTAAATCATTTCATTTAACGATATTAAAAAATGTAGATTGAAACACTTTTTCAGAAAAAATATTTGGTGAGAGCAGGTGCTAGCAACACTAAGGTCATGGGTTCCATCACAGGGGATTGTACATATTAATGTATAGTATAATGCAATGTTAGTCACTTTGGATAAAAGCGTCTACCAAATGCATAAATGTAAATTCTTCAATGATTTTCCTTCTAAACACAATTTTTTCAGCTTTTGACAAAATTGAATTGAAAAATCTCTTTGTGCTCACATTTTAACATCATAACAACAAAATGAAAGTTTCAATTATAACACAGATATATTAATCTGTACAAATAACTCCAAGATTTCTTAGTCTGTTTTCTATTAGAATACATGAATTAGTTCAACAACAGAACTGATTTGTTAACATCCATTCTGTAGAAAATCAAATGATGAAACTTGAAGTCTTGTTCATGCAGAAGCACCCTAAACTAATTCTTTGTTCATTCTTATAACAGAATTTAAATCCTAATGTAGATGGTTGTGTTTAAACCAGAATGTTTTTAAAGGCGCTCCGGCGAGCTAAAGTAACTAAAGCACAAGCTGATATCAACAGGGATTTTCAGAATTGGCTCGGACATCTGAAAGGATTGCATTAACAGGTAAGTCTTTGTGTTTAAAAGTCTCTGTTTCATGCAGACAGAACAAAAGTGACAGATATTGTACGTTTCAGATTGCTTGTAGGACGTAAGGTAGGCGGTATTTTCCATGTTTCCAATTTTGGGTTTTTGTCAATCACTCAATGGATTCTATATTAGTGATGTTTTTAAAGGTTTAGCGTTGTATCTGGTATAGACACATTCACATTTAGTCATTTAGCAGATGCTTTTATCCAAACCGACTTGCAAAGAGTTCAGGGAGCAATAAGCGATATGTCATAAAAGAGCAACAATACATTAGATGCTAATAAAAATGGATGGTGTTCTAGCTTCTGTTGAAACTAGTATGTTGAGACAAGAGGTTAGTGTACTTTTTTTCCTTCATTTGTCTGTCTAGTATTCACAGAAGAGGTGTGTTTGAAGTAGTTTTTTGAAGGTTGTGAGACATGTGGTTGACCGGACCGTGTTAGGAAGACTGTTCCACCAGGAAGGAGTTGTGAAGGAGAATGAGCAGGAAGGGGATTTAGTGCCCTTATGACATTATAAGACGCCGCTGGTTTGCTGAACGCAGGGTTCTTGATGGGGTGTAGGACTGTAGTAGGGTGTTAAAGTATGCCGGCACAGATCCAGTGACCCAGACACTGTCACATGTTACTGTCATGCTGATGTAGTGATACAGGTGTGAGCAGTCAGTAATAGAGGACAGAGCTCAGATTCATCCGCTCAGAGCACAACCCACAGAAACTAAATAACACCGCATATAACTGACATTCTATGTTTCAAACTGAGATGGCGACAAAGAGGCCAAAGTTAAGGACTGCAGGACTTTAATATGTTCACAAAGAGGATGAACGTGAGATAAACGTGTGACCTCTGACCTTATACGAAGACATGTCTGAATTCTCCTGCAGATCTTCATCAGTGACTGCATGCGTCTCAGCGTCCTGTCATCACAAACACACACATCAACTATATACAAACAACCTCAGTGTCGAGGCTGTGTGTGTGTGTGTGTGTGTGTGTGTGTGTGTGTGTGTGTGTGTGTGTGTGTGTGTGTGTGTGTGTGTGTGTGTGTGTGTGTGTGTGTGTGTGTGTGCGTGCATGTTTTTCTATTTACTCTGCAAGCGGAACTGTAAAACAAACCAACCGCAGGCTGAGTTGTCTGTTCACTCTGTTTTTTAAACACAACATTTTAAGTCCCGTCCAGTAAAACAAAAAAGTAGGACATACATATGAATCAGTTTTTCACACACATGTAATGTACCTCAGACAGCTTGTCCTCCTGCTCGCCCATCTCTCTTCGGTGTCTCTCTCTCCACTGCTTGTGCTCAAGCACTCTGAGAATATTGTCCTCCCCTACAGCCGTGTGGAACGCCAAGAAATCCATCCAGTGTGTGAGGAGCTGCTTAAACACACACACCTGACACACATGCAGACACGTGAAGTGTTTAAATGTTGTGTTGCATCAGTCATTTGTAAACTAGTGTGTGATTGGTCAGACCTGTGCCTCTCTGAACACATAGAGGCCGAGAGCTCGTCGAGAGCTTGTGATGTGCTGAGAAAGCTCGGGGGAGATGTGGATCTGCAGGGCGGGGGAGATGGTGGAAGTGATGAAACGGCTGATGATGATGGAGATCTTCCTCTGAATCATGTCGTCATCACAGTGAGAATGACACAGATCCTAACACACAGAGAGAAATAGAGAGGAAGGGTTCGGTCTCACTGATAAATCACTATAAAATCACTGCTAGATCACTGCAAGATCATTATAAGATCTCTGCAAGATCCTTATAAAATCACTGCAAGATCCTTAAAAAAAATCACTGCTAGATCACTGCAAGATCATTATACAATCTCTGCAAGATCATTATAAAATCTCTGCAAGATCATTATAAAATCTCTGCAAGATCATTATAAGATCATTATAAGATCTCTGCAAGATCCTTATAAAATCACTGCAAGATCATTATAAGATCATTATAAGATCTCTGCAAGATCCTTATAAAATCTCTGCAAGATCATTATAAAATCTCTGCAAGATCATTATAAGATCATTATAAGTTCTCTGCAAGATCCTTATAAAATCACTGCAAGATCCTTAAAAAAAATCACTGCAAGATCATTATAAGATCTCTGCAAGATCCTTATAAAATCACTGCAAGATCCTTAAAAAAAATCACTGCAAGATCATTATAAGATCTCTGCAAGATCCTTATAAAATCTCTGCAAGATCCTTATAAAATCTCTGCAAGATCCTTATAAAAATCACTGTTAGATCACTGCAAGATCATTATAAAATCTCTGCAAGATCCTTATAAAAATCACTGTTAGATCACTGCAAGATCATTATAAAATCACTGCAAGATCCTTATAAAATCTCTGCAAGATCCTTATAAAATCTCTGCAAGATCCTTATAAAAATCACTGTTAGATCACTGCAAGATCATTATAAAATCTCTGCAAGATCCTTATAAAAATCACTGCTAGATCACTGCAAGATCATTATAAAATCACTGCAAGATCCTTTAAAAAAAATCACTGCAAGATCCTTATAAAATCTCTGCAAGATCCTTATAAAATCTCTGCAAGATCCTTATAAAAATCACTGTTAGATCACTGCAAGATCATTATAAAATCTCTGCAAGATCCTTATAAAAATCACTGTTAGATCACTGCAAGATCATTATAAAATCACTGCAAGATCCTTAAAAAATCACTGCAAGATCCTTAAAAAATCACTGCAAGATCATTATAAGATCTCTGCAAGATCCTTATAAAATCTCTGCAAGATCCTTATAAAAATCACTGTTAGATCACTGCAAGATCATTATAAAATCTCTGCAAGATCCGTATAAAAATCACTGTTAGATCACTGCAAGATCATTATAAAATCTCTGCAAGATCATTATAAAATCTCTGCAAGATCCTTATAAAAATCTCTGCAAGATCCTTATAAAATCTCTGCAAGATCCTTATAAAAATCACT
The DNA here is from genome assembly GCA_037178815.1 of Barbatula barbatula. Classification (NCBI taxonomy): domain Eukaryota; kingdom Metazoa; phylum Chordata; class Actinopteri; order Cypriniformes; family Nemacheilidae; genus Barbatula; species Barbatula barbatula. Next base: position 222,015 of record CM074087.1, read on the forward strand.
GCAAGATCCTTAAAAAAAATCACTGCAAGATCATTATAAGATCTCTGCAAGATCCTTATAAAATCTCTGCAAGATCCTTATAAAAATCACTGTTAGATCACTGCAAGATCATTATAAAATCTCTGCAAGATCCTTATAAAAATCACTGTTAGATCACTGCAAGCTCCTTATAAAATCTCTGCAAGATCCTTATAAAAATCACTGTTAGATCACTGCAAGATCATTATAAAATCTCTGCAAGATCATTATAAAATCTCTGCAAGATCCTTATAAAAATCTCTGCAAGATCCTTATAAAAATCACTGTTAGATCACTGCAAGATCATTATAAAATCACTGCAAGATCATTATAAAATCACTGCAAGATCATTATAAAATCTCTGCAAGGTCATTATAAAATCTCTGCAAGATTATTATAAAATCTCTGCAAGATCATTATAAAAATCACTGCTAGATCACTGCAAGATCCTTAAAAAAAATCACTGCAAGATCATTATAAGATCTCTGCAAGATCCTTATAAAATCTCTGCAAGATCCTTATAAAAATCACTGCAAGATCCTTAAAAAAAATCACTGCAAGATCATTATAAGATCTCTGCAAGATCCTTATAAAATCTCTGCAAGATCCTTATAAAAATCACTGCAAGATCCTTAAAAAAATAAGAGATCATTATAGATCACTGCAAGATCATTATAAAATCTCTGCAAGATCCTTATAAAAATCATTGTTAGATCACTGCAAGATCATTATAAAATCTCTGCAAGATCATTATAAAATCTCTGCAAGATCCTTATAAAAATCACTGTTAGATCACTGCAAGATCATTATAAAATCACTGCAAGATCATTATAAAATCACTGCAAGATCATTATAAAATCTCTGCAAGATCCTTATAAAAATCACTGTTAGATCACTGCAAGATCATTATAAAATCTCTGCAAGATCATTATAAAAATCACTGTTAGATCACTGCAAGCTCCTTATAAAATCACTGCAAGATCATTATAAAATCACTGCAAGATCATTATAAAATCTCTGCAAGATCCTTATAAAAATCACTGTTAGATCACTGCAAGATCATTATAAAATCTCTGCAAGATCATTATAAAAATCACTGTTAGATCACTGCAAGCTCCTTATAAAATCACTGCAAGATCCTTAAAAAAAATCACTGCAAGATCATTATAAGATCTCTGCAAGATCCTTATAAAATCACTGCAAGATCCTTAAAAAAAATCACTGCAAGATCCTTAAAAAAAATCACTGTTAGATCACTGCAAGATCATTATAAAATCACTGCAAGATCATTATAAAATCACTGCAAGATCATTATAAAATCTCTGCAAGATCCTTATAAAAATCACTGTTAGATCACTGCAAGATCATTATAAAATCTCTGCAAGATCATTATAAAAATCACTGTTAGATCACTGCAAGCTCCTTATAAAATCACTGCAAGATCCTTAAAAAAATCACTGCAAGATCATTATAAGATCTCTGCAAGATCCTTATAAAATCACTGCAAGATCCTTAAAAAAAATCACTGCAAGATCCTTAAAAAAAATCACTGTTAGATCACTGCAAGATCATTATAAAATCACTGCAAGATCATTATAAAATCACTGCAAGATCATTATAAAATCACTGCAAGATCATTATAAAAATCCCTGTTAGATCACTGCAAGCTCCTTATAAAAATCACTGTTAGATCCTTAAAAAAAAAATCACTGCTAGATCACTGCAAGATCCTTAAAAAAAAATCACTGCAAGATCATTATAAGATCTCTGCAAGATCCTTATAAAATCTCTGCAAGATCCTTATAAAAATCACTGCAAGATCCTTAAAAAAAATCACTGCAAGATCATTATAAGATCTCTGCAAGATCCTTATAAAATCTCTGCAAGATCCTTATAAAAATCACTGTTAGATCACTGCAAGATCATTATAAAATCTCTGCAAGATCCTTATAAAAATCATTGTTAGATCACTGCAAGATCATTATAAAATCTCTGCAAGATCATTATAAAATCTCTGCAAGATCCTTATAAAAATCACTGTTAGATCACTGCAAGATCATTATAAAATCACTGCAAGATCATTATAAAATCACTGCAAGATCATTATAAAATCTCTGCAAGATCCTTATAAAAATCACTGTTAGATCACTGCAAGATCATTATAAAATCTCTGCAAGATCCTTATAAAAATCACTGTTAGATCACTGCAAGATCATTATAAAATCACTGCAAGATCATTATAAAATCACTGCAAGATCATTATAAAATCTCTGCAAGATCCTTATAAAAATCACTGTTAGCCATCACTGCAAGATCATTATAAAATCTCTGCAAGATCATTATAAAAATCACTGTTAGATCACTGCAAGCTCCTTATAAAATCACTGCAAGATCCTTAAAAAAAATCACTGCAAGATCATTATAAGATCTCTGCAAGATCCTTATAAAATCACTGCAAGATCCTTAAAAAAAATCACTGCAAGATCCTTATAAAAATCACTGTTAGATCACTGCAAGATCATTATAAAATCTCTGCAAGATCATTATAAAAATCACTGTTAGATCACTGCAAGCTCCTTATAAAATCACTGCAAGATCCTTAAAAAAATCACTGCAAGATCATTATAAGATCTCTGCAAGATCCTTATAAAATCACTGCAAGATCCTTAAAAAAAAATCACTGCAAGATCATTATAAAAATCACTGTTAGATCACTGCAAGCTCCTTATAAAATCACTGCAAGATCCTTAAAAAAAAATCACTGCAAGATCATTATAAGATCTCTGCAAGATCCTTATAAAATCACTGCAAGATCCTTAAAAAAAATCACTGCAAGATCCTTAAAAAAAAATCACTGTTAGATCACTGCAAGATCATTATAAAATCACTGCAAGATCATTATAAAATCACTGCAAGATCATTATAAAATCACTGCAAGATCATTATAAAATCTCTGCAAGATCATTATAAAATCTCTGCAAGATTATTATAAAATCTCTGCAAGATCATTATAAAAATCACTGCTAGATCACTGCAAGATCCTTAAAAAAAATCACTGCAAGATCATTATAAGATCTCTGCAAGATCCTTATAAAATCTCTGCAAGATCCTTATAAAAATCACTGCAAGATCCTTAAAAAAAATCACTGCAAGATCATTATAAGATCTCTGCAAGATCCTTATAAAATCTCTGCAAGATCCTTATAAAAATCACTGTTAGATCACTGCAAGATCATTATAAAATCTCTGCAAGATCCTTATAAAAATCACTGTTAGATCACTGCAAGATCATTATAAAATCTCTGCAAGATCATTATAAAATCTCTGCAAGATCCTTATAAAAATCACTGTTAGATCACTGCAAGATCATTATAAAATCACTGCAAGATCATTATAAAATCACTGCAAGATCCTTATAAAAATCTCTGCAAGATCCTTATAAAATCTCTGCAAGATCCTTATAAAAATCACTGCAAGATCCTTAAAAAAAATCACTGCAAGATCATTATAAAATCTCTGCAAGATCATTATAAAATCTCTGCAAGATCCTTATAAAAATCACTGTTAGATCACTGCAAGATCATTATAAAATCTCTGCAAGATCATTATAAAAATCACTGTTAGATCACTGCAAGCTCCTTATAAAATCACTGCAAGATCCTTAAAAAAAAATCACTGCAAGATCATTATAAGATCTCTGCAAGATCCTTATAAAATCACTGCAAGATCCTTAAAAAAATCACTGCAAGATCCTTATAAAAATCACTGTTAGATCACTGCAAGATCATTATAAAATCACTGCAAGATCATTATAAAATCACTGCAAGATCATTATAAAATCTCTGCAAGATCCTTATAAAAATCACTGTTAGATCACTGCAAGATCATTATAAAATCTCTGCCAGATCATTATAAAAATCACTGTTAGATCACTGCAAGCTCCTTATAAAATCACTGCAAGATCCTTAAAAAAAAATCACTGCAAGATCATTATAAGATCTCTGCAAGATCCTTATAAAATCACTGCAAGATCCTTAAAAAAAAATCACTGCAAGATCCTTAAAAAAATCACTGTTAGATCACTGCAAGATCATTATAAAATCACTGCAAGATCATTATAAAATCACTGCAAGATCATTATAAAATCACTGCAAGATCCTTAAAAAAATCACTGTTAGATCACTGCAAGCTCCTTATAAAATCACTGCAAGCTCCTTATAAAATCACTGCAAGATCATTATAAGATCTCTGCAAGATCCTTATAAAATCTCTGCAAGATCCTTATAAAAATCACTGTTAGATCATTATAAAATCTCTGCAAGATCATTATAAAATCTCTGCAAGATTATTATAAAATCTCTGCAAGATCATTATAAAAATCACTGCTAGATCACTGCAAGATCCTTAAAAAAAATCACTGCAAGATCATTATAAGATCTCTGCAAGATCCTTATAAAATCTCTGCAAGATCCTTATAAAAATCACTGCAAGATCCTTAAAAAAAATCACTGCAAGATCATTATAAGATCTCTGCAAGATCCTTATAAAATCACTGCAAGATCCTTAAAAAAAATCACTGCAAGATCCTTATAAAATCACTGTTAGATCACTGCAAGATCATTATAAAATCACTGCAAGATCATTATAAAATCACTGCAAGATCATTATAAAATCTCTGCAAGATCCTTATAAAAATCACTGTTAGATCACTGCAAGATCATTATAAAATCTCTGCCAGATCATTATAAAAATCACTGTTAGATCACTGCAAGCTCCTTATAAAATCACTGCAAGATCCTTAAAAAAATCACTGCAAGATCATTATAAGATCTCTGCAAGATCCTTATAAAATCACTGCAAGATCCTTAAAAAAAATCACTGCAAGATCATTATAAAAATCACTGTTAGATCACTGCAAGCTCCTTATAAAATCACTGCAAGATCCTTAAAAAAAATCACTGCAAGATCATTATAAGATCTCTGCAAGATCCTTATAAAATCACTGCAAGATCCTTAAAAAAAATCACTGCAAGATCATTATAAAAATCACTGTTAGATCACTGCAAGCTCCTTATAAAATCACTGCAAGATCCTTAAAAAAATCACTGCAAGATCCTTATAAAATCACTGTTAGATCACTGCAAGATCATTATAAAATCACTGCAAGATCATTATAAAATCACTGCAAGATCATTATAAAATCTCTGCAAGATCCTTATAAAAATCACTGTTAGATCACTGCAAGATCATTATAAAATCTCTGCCAGATCATTATAAAAATCACTGTTAGATCACTGCAAGCTCCTTATAAAATCACTGCAAGATCCTTAAAAAAAATCACTGCAAGATCATTATAAGATCTCTGCAAGATCCTTATAAAATCACTGCAAGATCCTTAAAAAAAATCACTGCAAGATCCTTAAAAAAAATCACTGTTAGATCACTGCAAGATCATTATAAAATCACTGCAAGATCATTATAAAATCACTGCAAGATCATTATAAAATCACTGCAAGATCCTTATAAAATCACTGTTAGATCACTGCAAGATCCTTATAAAATCACTGCTAGATCACTGCAAGATCATTATAAAATCACTGTAAGATCATAATAAAATCTCTGCAAGATCCTTATAAAATCACTGCAAGATCACTGCAAGATCATTATAAAATCACTGCAAGATCATTATAAAATCACTCCACGATCCTTATAAAAATCACTGTTAGATTACATTTACATTTATTCATTTGGCAGACGCTTTTATCCAAAGCGACTTACAAGTAGTTTTTTTACAGTGGCACATTACTGCAGAGCAATCAGGGGTAAGGTGTCTTGCTCAAGGGCACTTCAGTCATTTCCTGCTGACACTGAGATGTGAACCAGCAACCTTCTGATCACAAGCCCAACTCTCTAACCACCAGGCCACAGCTGACCCACTGTTAGATTAACATATTAACATATGTTAGATCATTATAAGATCACTGTAAAAGTCTGTCTAATGCATATAAATGTAAGTCATTTGTATCAAGTGTTCAAGTACATACAAGTAAAGTTTGATTTATTCTGTGTGCTTGTGTGTAGAGTCTCACCTTATACCTCTGAACCTCCAGCCAGAAGAGCAGATCATTCTCCAGTAGATCACCGCTGACAGACAGAAACTTCTGGAACTGAAGACAGGTGACAGGGTTTAACAGAGCCTTACGCAGAGAGACAGACACCTGACACGAAGCCATCACACCTCCTCCATTAACCTGCTGCTGTGAGACAAACACACACACAAACAGACTTCAGACAAACACACATATCATGTGAAGAAAGTGTTTGAAGAACTTCAAAGCTTACTGTATATCTCTTCATTTTGATACATCAGATCACATATTACACAAACATGATTGTGTTATCATGAACAACCAATTCTATGCTCATTTATTCATACTGCAGAAAAAAAGAATAACAATGATTATTTTACCTAAACACACCTAGAAATAGTCAATTTAGAAAAAAAATGTCTTGTGTGAACAACTAGCAGTATTTCTAAATAAAATATGGTTTCAATTTGTATTAATTTTTGGAAAATAAAAACTGGAGAAATGGGTGAAAATGACAGAAAAGATGCTCCAATTTTTTCAGACCTCAAATACTGCAAAGAGAAGAAGTTCAGATTCACTTTAAGGAAATTACACCAGTCATATTTCTACATGTGTTTAGAAAAAAGTTCAGAAATGTGCTGTCAATCTTTCACATTGAAATTTTTCTGTCAGTCCTTCACAATTATATACAAATCCGTGTGGCACTATCGATTCGTTTGTTGCATCTCACCCTGTCATTTCCTCTATGAACGTCTTCTTTGGCTGCTTTACTAGTGGACTTAATGACTGCCGTCCCTTCAGGCATGTGAAAGATCTTTGGTGCTGCCGTGTGAAACTGTTGAAGTGTACGAATGTGATCGGAGTTCACAGTGTGCTCTTTGATAACTATGATAGTGATCACTCTCGTGTAACCTCTGCCCTGTCGGTTGGTGTATTTTGTTAAATGTGTTTTCCTGTGTTCCTTTTGAACCAGTTATCAGTCACTGTGTTCCAATAGAACATTTCTTTGTGTTTTGTGATTCATATTTGAGTTTCTTTTGTCTTCTTGACGTTTGTGTCTCATTGATTCTCTGGGTGAGTCTTGAGCTGCCAGGAGTGGCCCTGCAGGAGGAGGCCATTTTATTTTTTATTTATTTTTATTCAATGTGTGAAACAAATTTTTACGATACCCGTGTTTTCCGTCCTAACTTTAAATGCGAACCTGTGTGTCCTAGTAACTAACTTTAAGGTTTATTTCTATTTCCTGGGTGAAACCTTCCCAGCTGGCGTAGTCGGATCTTCTGCAAGTAGATAAACTTGTGATTTGTGATCTTCTATCACACTACAACCCATCACGCTCTCTAAGATCTCAAAACTCAGGACTTTTGATAATACCTAGGATATCTAAATCCACCAAAGGGGGTCGAGCTTTCTCATACGTAGCACCTAAACTCTGGAATAACCTTCCTGACACTATTAGAAGATCAGACACACTCGCCCAATTTAAATCTAGATTAAAGACACATCTTTTCAGCCAAGCAATCACTTAAAGCAAATATGCTTAATAAACCACCAGGAGATGCTGACATTAGATATTATTTACTAGAATAATTGTATTTACTATATAACACACCATGTAGTGTGTTTTACCCTTTCTTGGGTTTTTTGTTTTCCCCTGTAAAGCTGCTTTGGAACAATGCAAATTGTGAAAAGCGCTAAATAAATAAAATTGAATTGAATTGAATTTGAGTGTTGACCTGTACCGTTCTCCCTCGCCACACGTTGGCAGGGTGTCCGTCGTACACATTGTTTACGTGAAAAAAACTGAAGAGATAGAAAACACATGGTATTATAGCACATTTATAATGTCCTTATTAACAGATTGTAATTTAATAAACAAGTTTAAAGGGTAACATTGGATTTTTAGGGTCCTACGTTGGTTTATGGAGTGTCCAACAACAAGTTTATGTACATACAAGTATGTCGTCATAATAGGCAGTTATTCTTGCCTTACTTCTCGACTGACTCTCAAATTATTCATTCCACGATTCATCCGTCTAATCCCCTCATAGCATTGTGTCATGTGATTGGTCAGATGGGGTGTAGTCTGCTGTGATTGGTCGAACGCATTCATGTGACGCAAATGGAAAATCATTACTGGATTACGGTTTACAGGTGGTTGGATATTATATGCAGTGTATAGATAGCAATTTGAGTCAAAGTCTGAAGAAGAAACATCCGAAGACGCTCATGAACAATATCTCCAGAACGACTGGAGCGCGATGTTTCTCAGTGGCAAGTGACAACTCTGGTCATTAAAGCTTCCAGTGTGACAACATGCATGTTGTGCTTTTGCTCATCATTGAAATAAAATATAGTAATTAAAATACTGTTATTTCGTCTTTACCGTGCGTTGTTGCGTAGAGCATTTTAGATAGTCGAGGTTATAAAAAAATACTTTAGTGTCACCCCTATAAACCTATATAGGTGCAAAAAGGACATTTACATTTCTCTAGTAATAGTATTACTAGTTGTCATTACAATACAGTTAGTACTCCACTCAGTTCTTGAAATAAATACTCGATTGAACACTTAAATTAGCAGAGTTCATATCTAGATAAACAATCTGTAATACCTCAGAAATAACGGTACATGTTAACATTAGTGTTATATGCATTAGCTAAACACAGACATAAGGTACACAACGATTTATTTAAGTTAAGACAAAAACAAAGTCACACTTTCAGGTTGCGATTCGGTGGAGCTAACAGTTTCGAATAAATCTGGGATTTTGCTCTTTTAAGAATAGTCGTTTAACATATCTGCAGTGAACGTGGCAATATTATTGAAACAATCTTCTGTGAAATGACACGCGCACATTAAAACCGTGGAGTTATAGTCCTTTGGTGTTATTTGAAAAATTAATTGTAACCATTGTTTCCTCAGAAGTTCTTTCTTTTATTAAATCAGATCAATTTAAGGATTTATAAGCAATCACTAAAAGCCAGTGAAGGGAAGCCAATACGGGGGAAATATGTTCCTGTTTACGCGTACGGGTTAAAAGTCGAGCTGTGGCATTCTGCACTAACTGCAAACGTGAGAGCGAAGCCTGGTTGACCTGGACATGACTTTCCATCTTATATGTCAACAGCTCTTAAAAACAAGTAAGTAATTATAATATAAAGACATCAAGAGTTTGCCACAATACCATGATGTGCACCTTACATACAGGGAAGTAAAATAAAAGTCTTCAAAACCTTAAACTGAGTTTTTGAGTTAACAGTCTGCCAGTGGACAAAGCATGACGACATGACATTGCAGGACATCGTGTAACGGAGGACAGCTAGTGAAGACCTGTGCAGTGTGTAAACCTCACTCCCTGACCAACAGAGACGTTAGAGACAGCGGTCTTTAGCCTCCTCGTCACATTGATTCGATGCCCGTGCAGAGCCGGGCGAGGAGAACAGTTTCAATCGCAAGACATGACATCACATCACAGGAAATGAGAGCTGCTGAAGATGATGAAAACTCACCTTATGAAACTGTCGTCTTCTCCAGTGACGTACGACAGGCTGTTGCTCACACGTCACAGCTGCAGCCTGACACACACACAGAAAGAGAAAGAGAGAGAGTGACATTTACATTTATGCATTTGGCAGATGCTTTTATCCAAAGTGACTTACATTGCATTATTCTATACATTTATACATAGATATCTTCAATCCCCTGAGATCAAACACACAACCTTGAGTAATTAACACAATGATCTTAACACTGAGCAAAATTTATAAAGCAAATATAAGTTCACAACGTAATCAATCCACAACAAAAGGAATAAAGCCACAATGCAACGGAATAGAGTCACAACACAAATGAATTGAGTCACAACGCAACGGAATAAAGCCACAACACAACGGAATAGAGTCACAACACAACGGAATAAAGCCACAACACAACGGAATAGAGTCACAACACAAATGAATTGAGTCACAACACAACGGAATAAAGCCACAACGCAACGGAATAAAGCCACAATGCAACGGAATAGAGTCACAACACAAATGAATTGAGTCACAACGCAACGGAATAAAGCCACAACGCAACGGAATAAAGCCACAACACAACTGAATTGAGTCACAACGCAACGGAATAAAGCCACAATGCAATGGAATAGAGTCACAACACAAATGAATTGAGTCACAACGCAACGGAATAAAGCCACAACACAACGGAATAGAGTCACAACACAAATGAATTGAGTCACAACGCAACGGAATAAAGCCACAACACAACGGAATAGAGTCACAACACAAATGAATTGAGTCACAACACAACGGAATAAAGCCACAACACAACGGAATAAAGCCACAATGCAACGGAATAGAGTCACAACACAAATGAATTGAGTCACAACGCAACGGAATAAAGCCACAACGCAACGGAATAGAGTCACAACACAAATGAATTGAGTCACAACGCAACGGAATAAAGCCACAACGCAACGGAATAAAGTCACAACACAAATGAATTGAGCCACAACACAACGGAATAAAGCCACAATGCAACGGAATAGAGTCACAACACAAATGAATTGAGTCACAACGCAACGGAATAAAGCCACAACGCAACGGAATAAAGCCACAACACAACTGAATTGAGTCACAACGCAACGGAATAAAGCCACAATGCAACGGAATAGAGTCACAACACAAATGAATTGAGTCACATTGCAACGGAATAAAGCCACAACGCAACAGAATAAAGCCACAACACAACGGAATAGAGTCACAACACAAATGAATTGAGTCACAACGCAACGGAACAAAGCCACAATGCAACGGAATAGAGTCACAACAAAAATGAATTGAGTCACAACGCAACGGAATAAAGCCACAATGCAACGGAATAAAGCCACAACGCAATGGAATAAAGCCACAACGCAACGGAATCGAGTCACAACGCAACGGAATCGAGTCACAACACAACTGAAATTCTTCCGACCCCTTGAGGATCAATCTCATATGAACAAATTTGATACTTGTTACACAGCGCTTTGAATGCTTGATTTTGATTGGCTAGTCATGACATTCTAATGTCTTGGCAGCTGTGGAGTTGTCTCTCATAGTGAAAATTTGTTGTCTCTGGACGTTCTTTCAAGGTCCCTAACCTGCCTGAAATGCATGTATATTTTAATAAATGGCTGTGTCCACATTTATTTATAATTGTATACATTATTTCACCTTTGGAAGTACCGAATGTGCCACTAAAAATATAGAACAATTATAAGAAATGTGGGGCCCACTCGTGGTCGGGAGCATTTCCGTTGTGTTGTGACTCAATTCATTTGTGTTGTGGCTTTATTTCGTTGTGTTGTGGCTTTATTCCGTTGTGTTGTGGCTTTATTCCGTTGTGTTGTGGCTTGATTAATTTGTGTTATGACTTTATTCGTTGCGTTGTGGCTTTATTCGTTGGTTGTGGTTTGTTGGTGTGTTTTTGTTGTGGTTTTTGTTGCGTTGTGGCTCTATTCCGTTGTGTTGTGGCTCTATTCCGTTGTGTTGTGACTTGACTAATTTGTGTTATGACTTTATTCCGTTGTGTTGTGACTCGAATCATTTGTGTTGTGGCTTTATTCCGTTGTGTTGTGACTCAATTCATTTGCGTTGTGGCTTTATTCCGTTGTGTTGTGACTCTATTCCGTTGTGTTGTGACTCAATTCATTTGTGTTGTGACCCAATTCATTTGTGTTGTGGCTTTATTCCGTTGTGTTGTGGCTTTATTCCGTTGTGTTGTGGCTTTATTCCGTTCCGTTGTGGCTTTATTCCGTTGCGTTGTGGCTTTATTCCGTTGTGTTGTGGCTCTATTCCGTTGTGTTGTGGCTTTATTCCATTGTGTTGTGACTCGACTAATTTGTGTTATGACTTTATTCCGTTGTGTTGTGACTCGATTCATTTGTGTTGTGGCTTTATTCCGTTGCGTTGTGACTCAATTCATTTGTGTTGTGACTCTATTCCGTTGCATTGTGGCTTTATTCCGTTGTGTTGTGGCTCAATTCATTTGTGTTGTGACTTTATTCCGTTGCGTTGTGGCTTTATTCCGTTGCGTTGTGACTCAATTCATTTGTGTTGTGACTCTATTCCGTTGCATTGTGGCTTTATTCCGTTGCGTTGTGGCTCAATTCATTTGTGTTGTGACTTTATTCCGTTGTGTTGTGGCTTTATTATGATGTATTGTGAACCTATATTTGCTTTTTAATTTTGTTTTGCTGTGCACTAGTGGGCCACCGTAATATATATATAGGGCACATTACATAAAATAATATTTAGTTACTTTATGTGTTTATGATGATTTACAGGAGTTTACAGACACACACACACACACACACACACACACACACACGTGTTAATGCAGAGGAGGAGGAGGTTGGATGTCACCTGTTGTTTGTGACGTGTAATGAATTCAGAGCTGGAGAGAAACAGCGGCAGCCAGTCCACCTCTAAACGCTTCTGAACTGCCGATTGCAACTCAATCAGAAGAGACACACACACAACACCAGCAGCCAACTGACACACACACACGTCATATTCATTAGGATTCTTTTTCTCTTTCTGTGTGAAATATGTTTTGTGTATGAAGTGTGTGTGTGTGTGTGTGTGTGTGTGTGTGTGTGTAAGGTGTACCCTCATCTGTTGATCTTCACTGGCAGGACTGTTGGGTCCACACAGAAAGTTCTTGTTGCAATATTTAGATATAATGTTTGTGTGTCTCTCCTTCATGAGTTCATCATCACTGACAGGAGTTTTCTTCAGCTGCTCCACATCCAAGCAGAACTGCAGATACACACTGTACACACACACACACAGAGCGGATGTGTTTATTGACTCGTGTTAAGTACACAATGAGAAAGTTCTCTACACGCAGCACTCTCTCACCTGACTGAATTCTTCTCCAGAAAGGACAGAAAGTGTTGAAGTTGTGAACAGTTGCGTATCAGAGAGTCCAGACGAATCCCTCTGAACCGATCTGGGACCTTTGACCACAGATCTGGAACTCTGATGACCTCTGCTGGTGCTGGAGGAGATCTGAACACCTGAAAGAGATGCAAACACCGGTCACCTCCACACCTGTTCTTATCAACAACACTGCCATAACCCATATCAACTACACCGTATTGTGTAAGTGTGTTACCTGCGGAAGGTTTGTCTGGGTGTGTGTGTAGAGATTTTGCAGCGTGTGGAAGAGTTCAGTCTCAGCGTAACGCACCTCCTGTCTCTGTGTCACCTGTAACCCATAGTGATGTCACTTCCTGAGTGATTATGTGATGTTGAGTGTGTGTGTGATGGTATTGACCCGCTTCAGTGATTCTTCCATCTGTTCTGTGAACAGTGTCCACGGCTCCAGCAGGATGTTCAGCGTGTGTTCTTCCACCTGATCAAATAGATCCTCAAACGCTGGATTCAGTCGGGTCAGAATATTCCTGCGGTTCTCCTCGCTCAACCCAACGCTCATCTGAGCTCCACTGCACACATACACACCATACAGCAGCTGAACACAAACAACACAACAGTTACACTACTGATCCAGCCCTGACCGTTATTATTATTCGGTCTATATGCACATGTATGTGTGTGTATAAATCTCACCTGAGCTGTGTGTTGTACTCTGTAAGGATCATATGTGCTCATACAGAAGAGCTGAATGTACTGTGACAGTTCTGAGCAGAAATGAACAGCGTTCTCCCACAACTACACACACACACACACACACACACACAATATCATATCAAGTAGATATTGTTTCTTTACTGAAATCGTCTTGAGGAAAATAATCAATTCGAGGCATTTGTAAGAGGCTTTGGACAAAAAAAGTACTAAATGTAAACACGTTAAACAAGTGTTGTGGGTGAAATGTGATATGAACTTTGAGTTTATACCCGATTCCCTGAATTCTGACAGAAGTGTGTGAACACAGATCCTGATCTGGATTCAGTGCGGAGAACATCCATCAACACACACATCTGACTGCTGTCCACCTACACACACGCACACACACGAATATCACACACAAGCACACAACACACACACACAAACAAACATAATTGTCACACAGACACACACAGACATAACACACCCACAGATACAACACACACAAACATGATTATCCCACAACACACACAGACATAACACACACATCACACGCACACAGACATAACACGCACACTCAAAGATACACGCACGGATATAACACATGAACATGATTATCACACAGACACACAAACAAGCACACTCAAATATATAAAGCACAAACATTATCAGACAGACGGGCATGTGCACACACACACAGACATCATCACACACGCAGGTGAGAGATGTGTGTTACCCTGTTGTCAGTGCAGATGTGTGTGGTCACGTGTGCAGGATGATATGAGCAGCTGACATTCAAACACACACAACTCAATTTGAGTTCTGACACACACCAGTCATCAGACCGGCATTGTGTAAAACGCTGACCCCTGAAACACACATGAAACACTTGATGCATTCGCCTCAATACACACATATACAGCTGAGGATATATTCACATGTCAAAACCTCTTCTGCTCTTACTGTGACCAATAATAATAACATTAAAAAAACAAAAACAATCTCAGTGCACACGTTACATTGTGTGTGCGTTACCAATATAACAGCAGTAACTCCAGGAGTCGGGGCTGAACATCACACAGTTTGTCCTCCTGCCATCGGATGCTGCACTTTAACCCCAGACGAGAGAGAAGCTCCTCATTCACAGACGCCAGATACTGACTCCTCATCCACACCAAATACCTGCACACACACACACACACACACTTTCTTAAGGAGATTTGAAGACAAGACGGTTTGAGTTTTGGTTGTAAATCTCAGCTGCGAATGATCGTGAACAAATCCTCATGACACCGCACACACTGGCAGTGACACATATAGAAAAGTGTCAGTGTTTTACTGTAAAATCCTTTAGTGTATGTCAGCTTTATACGCAGAAGAGAAGCATCAGTATTGTTTGTCTGACACAACTGAGAGGAAGGTGGCGGTGGTGAAGTGAACCTGCTCTTGGTGTGTGTGTTGAGCGTCTTCAGGCGTTCGATATCCATCCACAGACTCAGAATAACGTCACCCTGAGCGCCCGACACAGATCTCTTAAAGGACACGAGTGTTTCTCTCGCTCCACACACATGTGATGTCACTGAGGTTTGTGTGTAAACCGGCTCTGGATCTGCACAAGACACATTCACAGGACGGACTCACTTCACTCCTCATGTTTATGATCAGTCACGTGAGTCTCTGCAGAACTGAACGGACATCACTGTAACACTCACGCGCTTGACTCTGGTGTACGTCATCTGTTGTCATGTGATGTTTTGGTGTCTGTGAACCGCTGAGCTGACACAAACATTTAACCAATCTGTGCAAACACATCAAACACTCCATTACAACAACAGGTGTTTACTTTGACACATTATACATCAAACGTTATAAAACACTTGCTTTTCCACACACACACACACACACACACACACACACACACGACCATGGCATTTATAAATATTAATTTGGCAGACGCTATTATCCAAGTTGGAGAGCATATAGTATCTGTATCTGTACTGTTTAGCACGTTGACCAAATGTCTATAAGGCAATGTCACTTAAAGCGACACTCCACCAGAACATGTAAATTCTGTCATGAATGACTCTCCCTCTTGTTGTTCCAGACGTGTATAAATGTCTCTGTTGGGTTGAACACACAGAGAGATATTTGGGGATAATGTGAGTAACCCACAGTTCTGAAGCACCATTGACTGCCATAGTAGGAAAACTATTTTTAGTAATGTTCTGGTTGTGTTGAACACAAGAGAAGATATTCTGAGGAATGAAGGAAAACAAACCGTTCTGGGGCACTTTTGACTATCGTCTACATTTGTCCTACTATGGCATTCAATGGTGCTTCAGAACTGTGGGTTACTCACATTATCCCCAAATATCTCTCTGTGTGTTCAACCCAAAAGAGACATTTATACATGAATGACTCACTCTCTAGTTGTTCCAGACATGTTGAGAGTTTTCATGTTCTGGTGGAGTGTCCCTTTAAGCTTAGGGTTAATGCTGGAGCAGCAAGGGAGAGAATGAGCAACATGATTTGAATTAATTCATTTATAGACACGAGACACAGACAGCATGAATGTGATACACAAGTGTGATATTTGTGTGTGTGTGTGTGTGTGTGTGTGTGTGTGTCACCTGTACTCAAAGTAAGAGTCGCTCTGTAGAAAGTATGCGAGTCTGTCTCTCTTCAGCCACTGAATGCATTCATCTCTGTCTAAACACTGCAAAACAAAGAACACACTGTCACAACAAAACATATGACACGCGTGTGCGTGAGCGTTTACACATACAGTGACAGTGTAGCGGTTGTCTGGAAGCGGATCAGCTGGGATCCAGCGAGGCTCACACAGACATTTCGACTGAAGTTTATGTAGAGAAGATCTGATGTGACAGGAGAGATCTGCTGCCGTCTGATCCAACAACTCAAAACCATCAGACATCCCATCATACCTCACTGCTGCACAAAACACCTGACAACACACACACACACACACACACACACACACACACACACTCTTGAGTCTTAAAACTGGAGATCACCCTGCAATAAAAATATTGAAAAACTGCTCAAAGTTCTTGAATCAAGACCTAAGAAAATAAGTCTTGTTTTCAGAGAAACAATATGAGATTTAAGTCAAATTCTGCTTCGAACAAGCAAAAGCATCTGTCAACAGGGTCAGAAAAAGAATCTTGAATTATTACCATCTTTTCTGTCACTCAATTTAAGATTCTTTTTCTGACTCCGTTGGCAGATGATTTCTTGTGTAAAAACAAGACGTGGTTTTGAGAACATGTATCTTGATTCAAGAGTTTATAGACATTTCAACTGGAAAACAAGACACAAATACTCAATACATACAGTGCAGGAGGTTAAAGATAAAAGACACATTTGACAGATTCATCAGAACTTCAGTCTTATTCTAAACACGATGTAAAGCAGCTCGTGTTAAATCAATGAGCTTTGAAATCTCTCATATAAAGTTCCTGCTGAATCTGATCAAGTTTACTAGTAAAACAAGCGATAGATTCTCACGGGCAGCATCAGAAAACCATTGAAGAATTCAATAAAGGTCTGATCAGAAATCAGATGTTCCTCCTGTGGAAACACACAAACACACGATCAGATGAACTGTAACAATAACACAAACCATCACACACATCATCAATCTCTACTCACAAAGTTGTCGCTCGTTATTTCCGCTAAATCTAAAAAGAAACGTAAATGTGCGTCAAACACCGCGAAATAAAAACGACAAACAGCTGACAAATAAAGTTTAAACTTACCCGGAACCGCGCGAGACATTCTGAAGAAAAGTTCAGTCACGCGCGTCTGATCGCGTTGTCATGGTGATCAAAGTGGAAACTCAAGATCAGACACTCTGTCCCTTCACATGCTACACACACGTTTATATTCTCGTAATGTAAAGGTGGCGTGCTAAACACATTTTACACAAATGCTTTTAAAATAATGTTCGTCTAAATCAGGTTTGGTCGAATCTAATTTCCCTAACAGGTCTGGTCACTAGAAGTCAAGAAAAAACAACCCACCAGAAATGAAAAGATAAAAAAGGTTTTATTTAAAACAATGTATAAAAACATCCATTTAAAGAGCAATATGTACACACACATACACACACACGAGCAAAATGATTTCGAAGTGCAAAATTCATCATAAAAACACAGACGGTCAGAGTCTCCTGATGTTGCGTTTGCTCTGAGCGCTGCCGGGCAGCACATCCCTGCGGCTCCTGCGTCGGGCTGACAGGTGAGCACAGTCTCTTGAGCCGTGAAACGCACACAAACACGACACACAGAAACGAAAACTGCAGTCGGTCCAGCTGCACAGACCTTCACCCCGCAGAGAGTGACAACGAGCAGGATGCTGACAGCGAGGACACGGTTTCAAAAATTCATCATTAAACAGTGTTTGAGCCACCTGAGACACACACACACACACACACACACATTAAAGCTCCTATTACCATTATTACTGACAGAACACAATTTTGTGGAGTGTTAGTGTTAGATGAGAAGAAGATGATGTTGCGTCACACACACCTGCAGGAACTCTGTGCGTTTGGCGCTGAAGTGTGTCTCTGTGTGGTGCTGGGTGGGCGTGTGTGGAGTTCTGGCCTGAGACTGGACGCTGCTCAGAGCCGATCGACAGCTCAACATCAGCCTGGTGTCAGCATCCCAAACATGCGGCGTTCTACCTGCCTACAGAGAGAGACACAGATGATGCAACTGACTCATTTATCCGAGTTTATGTCACTTCTCACCTCTAGAGCGATCTTCATCTCTCTGATGTGACAACTTCTCCTGTACGAGGCTTTTTTATCCTCAGAGATGACATCATTCCAGTCATCAGACACCTGAGCAAACCTGTGACCAACAACACATCAATACTGATGTTGGCATGAAAGGAACACAGAAATCTCAAGCAAGTTCATTCACCTGTAGACGTCACCATCTGACAGAAGACCCACTATCACACTCAGAATGTGTCGCAGGTTTCTCATCTTGAGTTCTGTGATGATGTCCACTCGGTCTAGGCCCATCTTCCGCCCAATGAGTCCTGAGAGAGGCAGACGGCTTCTGTTGGCTCCGTCTTCCTCGGACACGCGCAGCAGCTCCTCTAAACTGGTTTGCTGATGTAGCACACGCGTGCAGCAACGACTGATGGCGTGAACGACCTGCAGCGCCGGGGTCAGAGACAGGTCCTGCATCTTTAGCGTGGCGGAACCCAGCGGGGTTTTGTCCAAAAACACCTCGTCCTTACACGCGTGGGCGTCCGACTTTCCCCGGCCCAACCGCAGGTCTCTGGGCACGTCCTCCGACTGCGAGCCCCCCTCTCGGAGAGTGGACAGACGTCTCTGTCTCTCCAGCCGTGAGCGTCTCCTCTCTTTAGCACCTGAGGACAGTGGCAGCACCAGCTCCTGGAAAGATCCGTCATGATCCACGGAGTCATCGTCGTGCGATTTATCCAGACCCATCGAACTGAAGCCGCTGTCCTCCGAGGCCGGGGTCAGCAAGGGTGTGTCCAAGACGTTCCGTATCTGCTTTTCGGCCCTCAAAGGGGACTGGAAGGGGTCACCCATCAGTGGCATAAGGTCATTCGTTTGTGGAGATGCGGGGAGACCGGCGATGATACTTTCATCAAGATCAGGTTCAGCGAGAGGGTTCACGTGACCTGCGCTCCTGCCGGACTCCAGGGTTGAGGTAATGACCTGAGAGAACAGAAGACGGCGCTTTCGACACGAGAAATCATCATCTGCTTTTAAAGTGCTGTAGGTCAAAGGTCCTGTTGGGCTGATGTCTGGAGAGTCGAAGCGGTCGTCTCTCTGGCGCACGAGATCTCCTGAAGCGATCTCCCCAGGTGTAGCGATGCCGCTCTTACTCCCGTCCGACAGCGGGTGGGACACGAGCAGGCGTCGGCGGAGTGAAACATCCTTTTTCTTGATCTTTGGCGTCTCACACCAGCCCGGCGGTTCCCTCGGCGACACTTTAATGTCCTTTAACCGTTTCTGGTCTTTTCTGTGTTCTCGGTTCTCTTTGGTGCTGCTGAAACGGGCCGTCCGGACATCTATTGTGGGAGTGTGATGCTGGTCCGTACAGGAGCCACATGTCGGATTCTTCACAGTCTGAAAATGATCAGACTTCACCTGTGTCCTCTCCATGATCCTCAGCTGCTCTTTATCAGACACGTAATGGGCCCGAAACCGCTGTCAGCCTACAAATACAAACACATATGACGTCATGTCACAGTTGTCGTTGATCAAATTCGTTCAACTTACACAATTAATAATGTAAGAATTAAAATACTTGACAATCGTCATTAATAAAGCCGAGAGCTGTCGGTTACTGTTGCTATGGTGACGCGCTCAGCGCTTTCCCTCCTTTCGGTTCAAACTTTGCGCGGATTTAAATGCTAGTGCACGGCACAGTGACTGTGCGCGCGCATGATGGGTTTCTCTCTCACACACACACACACACACACACACACACACACACACACACACACACACACACAGTACAGTAACAGTATTATTTGACGCTTTAAACACGTTTCAAACACTTGTAGAAACGCACGCACGCGCCGCGCCTCGGTGCTGACAGAAACACAAAAGGCGCTAAAATAAGAATTGAAACAGATAAAACACAAACACATTCACATCACTGTCCCGTCATGTCTCGTGCATAAAACACACCGGAAGTAGAGTGTTTCGACTACGACACATTTAAAAATAAACTAACGTGTAAATGGA
>CM074087.1:247500-270000 GCA_037178815.1 Barbatula barbatula
TTTGTGTGTTTTCCTGCGGCAGGTTTGATGTGGAGAAGGAATGTGCTAAAATAGACGAGTGTGACACGAATCCCCCTGCTGTTATCACCCATTCAGCCCCCCAAGACATCAAACACTCGATTACCAGCACAGGTTAAAGGAGTCACATTAAAGAACTCTTCTATCATCAGACATCAAATACATCATCATGATGAGTGTCGTTTGTGTTGTTTCTTCAGCTCTGACGGATGAGGAGAAAGACGCTCTCGCCTGCCGAGAGAAAGACAAAGGCAACAAATCTTTCAGAAGTGGAGATTATAAGGAGGCTGTAATCTGTTACACGAGGTATAAAGACAAATGATATCATCTTTATAAAGCGCTTTGGATGAAAGAGTCTGCGGAATGAAGATGTGTGTGTGTGTGTGTGCAGGAGTTTGTCTCTGGTACCCTCGGCGGCAGCGTTTAATAACCGCGCTCAGACTCACATCAGACTCCAGCGCTGGTCTGCGGCTCTGAGCGACTGTCAGATGGTTTTACAGCTGGAGCCAGACAATGTCAAAGGTGACAAACACTCACAAAAGTTTCCACAACACCATGAACCACAGACGTCCTAGAACCCGATCCAACATTTGTGTTTCTGCAGCCCTGTTGCGTCGTGCCACCGTACACAAACATCTGGGTCACCTGCAGGAATCTCATGATGATCTGAGAGCCGTTCTGCTGAGAGAACCACACAACATAGAAGCTCAGGTAAACACAAACACCTTCAACAAAAATAAACTCACAGAGGACACATGATGGCGCTGAACCTGTGTGACCTTCAGAAAGTCCTGATGGAGATCACAGAGACAGCAGCAGAAAGTCATCAGCAGAAACACAGAGCGGGCCGAAACCTCTTCATACAAGAGTGTGAGGACCCAGAAATCATGACAAACACACACAACACTGAGAGTCCAAACAGAGACGGATCTGAGAACAGCGTTAGCCCCGCCCCAGCCCCGCCCACTGAACTCACTCGCCCGAGTGAACACTTGCTGCTGGGTGAGAAAGAAACTCACAAACACACAAACCGTCTCTGAAAACACACACTGTATAATATATATATATATTTGAATTCAACAGAGACAAGAAGACGTTCTCCATCAGGACCTCGCAGAAGCGTTCCCATCAGTGAGGTCAGCGCGCAGACACACACACACGTGCGCACACTGATTAAAGCGCATCTCTGAGATCAGTTCTTTGTGCAGGTGGAGGATGAGGAGGGTGATGAAGATCAAGACAGTGCTGTTAACCAGCCGTTTGTCAGTTTGCAGCCGTCGAATGCGTTTGAGTTTGGTCAGGTTCTGAACGCCGCCTGTGCTCACGGTGATCTGCTGACCTGCGCTGAGCTCCTGCGCAACATCCCATCTGAGCGTCTGCCGCAGTACATCAGCACGCAGCTGCACGGACAAACCTTCAGCTTCATCATAAAAACACTGAACAAACACCTGCGCTCACAACCGCAGCTGCTGTATGAACACATGATGCACCTGCAGACGGCACACAGATTCTCTGTAAGACTTCTCACATCCGAGCTTCATTATGAGAACTTCAGCTAGATAAAAGATCACAGGTGCAATAGAAATCCTCTTGAATGAGGTGGAGTCTAACTGGGAGTCGTTCTCTGGTCATTTCAGATGGTGTTGATGCTGCTGGACGCAGAGGACCGCACACAGCTGATGGAGATCTTTCAGAGTCTCAGTGTTGTGCAGACCCAAGCGTTTTCTCCAGATGATGTCAAGAGTTTGGCCAACAAATACATCTGATGTGTGTGTGTGTGGATTCTGCTGCTTTGACAGTCTACAGATTAAGTTAAAGAAGTCCACACATGTTCTGTGTCACGTGTCCGTGACGTCACTGACTGACATCATTACCATCAGAACACAAAATCGAAACATAGACGTTAACGTTACAGGTGATATATAAAAAGTGTGAGAACTCACGTGATGATCTGTAGACTGAACTGAAACATCACTGACAGAAATTCTGTTAGGAGAGAGAGAAATATTTCAGCGTTTTTTTTATATTTGTATAAATCATCAATTATTTTAATTCCACCTTAATGTTTGTTATTGGTGTATGTTTCTTGTTTTACGTATAATGATTTGGCAATATTCATTCCATTAAAGTACTTTAAATAGAAAAACAGAGAGATGAATAGAGAAGCTTTCACACACACACACACACACACACACACACACGCCTGATTATCTCCGTTGGGACAGACAGTCCATAGGCGTAATGATTTTTATACTGTACAAACTGTTTTATACAGTATCTCCGACCCTAAACCTAAGGAGCATAGAAAACTTCTTGCATTTTTAGATATGGTTTAGTACGATTAATAAGCTCATGCGTATGGGTTGGTGTGTGTTCAGGATCTGGGCCGTATTCTTAAAGCTCCTAAGAAAGCTCTTACTTTAGCTTCAAAACTTCTACATAAGAGTCTCAGCTTCAGGACCAATGTGAGGGTTTATCTTAGTGATGAGACGGGGCTGACCGTGTTGCTATGTATGACACAAAAAGACTGCGATCGGTTAGTTGGCCAAAAAGAGTGCTTTCAAGTATAGGGTTGTTTGTTTGATCTCATTACCTCAGCGTCCTTCAGTGTCATTTCAATTCACACTCCACCAAAGCAGCTATACAAGAAGAAGTCAAGTTGAACACACAAAAAACAATCAAAATCAAACATCTGATAAACGTTAAAAGTAATATGGACATCGATGTCCTATGCATGACGATCGTCATGCATTGCAACACATTTCTTCTCACTTTTCGTGTTTCGTCCATTTTCTTTGCTGCTAATGAAACTCTTAAGTCTCTTAAAACTCGCTACTCCTTGACTTCTGGACCTGAAGAGCTCTTTAAATTGTTGAGATGCTTTATGAATGACTTTATCTTTACACACACACTCATCCAGACCAACAGGAGGCGCGCGCGGGCACATGCGGTTCTACTTAATGTCGGAGACGCGCACGCAGACGTGAGGAGAATCTCGCGTGTGAAGGATTTAACATTTTCTTTCTTATATATGAATATAGCGACACATTATGATCGCGGCGCGTTGCTTTGCGTCTTTGGCGCGTCACAGGATGATGTTCAGAGCGTCGCGTTTACAGCACAAGACCAATGTTTTGTCACGCACATCTACAATGGCAACACACAACTACACAACTACAGAAAATAACACATCAGTTCGACAGGCATCTGCTGAGCATCTTCAAACGCGCAACACACACAGTGAGTGAACAAACAGCAACACACACACACACACACACGTTGTTTTCGTGTCTTAGGGAGTTCATCCATAAACATAATGTCTGTGACACTGTATTTATATTACAGGGGTTTTCACTTAAAGTTCCAAGAGGTCCGGTCTTTACATTTTCTTCCAAACGGAGGTCCAGACAATATGTTTTTGAAAATAAATAAATATTTAATCAATTTAGCCCAGTATATAAATCTTTTATCAGGCCATTTATTATGTTTTGATATGCACAGTATGTATGTATGTATGTATGTATGTATAGGCTCTGTGGCTTTAGGGGAATAGAAGTCTGATCATTCATATATGTAAATAAATAAACTACTGACAACATACAAACAACAAATGTAATGTAACAATTAAAATGCTCGTCATAAACAGAAACAAAGTAACTTACTAAATGAGCCTTTCCATGCCATTCACTCCCAGATCTTTAAAGAATTTCCCAATTAAAAATGTGACCCAGCAAAAGTCCTACACAAAATCATCCTACAGAATATTCTGTGAAAATATAACAATATCTTCAATAATGACTTAATAATGACAAAAAGTTATCTTTGATGCTTGTTATAATAATGTTTACATGCTGACTAATAATGCTAAATGTAGATAAAACGTCATGGTTAATGAAACATCACAAATCTGCTTGAAAGGTTGGAGGCATTATAGTAAACAGGCTGACTTTAATATTTGCTGCATTGGGTTTACCTGCACAGCTCTGTTTAACACTAGTGGTGTTAAATAATCCTCTGTCCGCACTAGAGGTGTTAAATAATCCTGTGTCCGCACTAGAGGTGTTAAATAATCACGTGTCCGCACTAGTGGTGTTAAATAATCACGTGTCCGCACTAGTGGTGTTAAATAATCCTCTGTCCGCACTAGTGGTGTTAAATAATCCTGTGTCCGCACTAGTGGTGTTAAATAATCC
Source organism: Barbatula barbatula (assembly GCA_037178815.1). NCBI lineage: Eukaryota > Metazoa > Chordata > Actinopteri > Cypriniformes > Nemacheilidae > Barbatula > Barbatula barbatula. The sequence continues at coordinate 251,712 of CM074087.1, forward strand.
TGTGTCCGCACTAGTGGTGTTAAATAATCCTGTGTCCGCACTAGTGGTGTTAAATAATCACGTGTCCGCACTAGTGGTGTTAAATAATCACGTGTCCGCACTAGAGGTGTTAAATAATCCTGTGTCCGCACTAGTGGTGTTAAATAATCCTGTGTCCGCACTAGTGGTGTTAAATAATCCTGTGTCCGCACTAGTGGTGTTAAATAATCCTGTGTCCGCACTAGTGGTGTTAAATAATCCTCTGTCCGCACTAGTGGTGTTAAATAATCCTGTGTCCGCACTAGTGGTGTTAAATAACCACGTGTCCGCACTAGTGGTGTTAAATAATAACGTGTCCGCACTAGTGGTGTTAAATAATCACGTGTCCGCACTAGTGGTGTTAAATAATCCTGTGTCCGCACTAGTGGTGTTAAATAATCCTGTGTCCGCACTAGTGGTGTTAAATAATCCTGTGTCCGCACTAGTGGTGTTAAATAATCCTGTGTCCGCACTAGTGGTGTTAAATAATCCTGTGTCCGCACTAGTGGTGTTAAATAATCCTGTGTCCGCACTAGTGGTGTTAAATAATCCTCTGTCCGCACTAGTGGTGTTAAATAATCCTGTGTCCGCACTAGTGGTGTTAAATAATAACGTGTCCGCACTAGTGGTGTTAAATAATCACGTGTCCGCACTAGTGGTGTTAAATAATCCTGTGTCCGCACTAGTGGTGTTAAATAATCCTGTGTCCGCACTAGTGGTGTTAAATAATCCTGTGTCCGCACTAGTGGTGTTAAATAATCCTGTGTCCGCACTAGTGGTGTTAAATAATCCTGTGTCCGCACTAGTGGTGTTAAATAATCACTGTGTCCGCACTAGTGGTGTTAAATAATCCTGTGTCCGCACTAGTGGTGTTAAATAATCCGTGTTAGTGGTGTTAAATAATCCTGTGTCCGCACTAGTGGTGTTAAATAATCCTGTGTCCGCACTAGTGGTGTTAAATAATCCTGTGTCCGCACTAGTGGTGTTAAATAATCCTGTGTCCGCACTAGTGGTGTTAAATAATCCTGTGTCCGCACTAGTGGTGTTAAATAATCCTGTGTCCGCTGTGTCCGCACTAGTGGTGTTAAATAATCCTGTGTCCGCACTAGTGGTGTTAAATAATCCTGTGTCCGCACTAGTGGTGTTAAATAATCCTGTGTCCACACTAGTGGTGTTAAATAATCACGTGTCCGCACTAGTGGTGTTAAATAATCCTGTGTCCGCACTAGTGGTGTTAAATAATCACGTGTCCGCACTAGTGGTGTTAAATAATCCTGTGTCCGCACTAGTGGTGTTAAATAATCCTGTGTCCGCACTAGTGGTGTTAAATAATCCTGTGTCCGCACTAGTGGTGTTAAATAATCCTGTGTCCGCACTAGTGGTGTTAAATAATCCTGTGTCCGCACTAGTGGTGTTAAATAATAACGTGTCCGCACTAGTGGTGTTAAATAATCACGTGTCCGCACTAGAGGTGTTAAATAATCCTGTGTCGGCACTAGTGGTGTTAAATAATCCTGTGTCCGCACTAGTGGTGTTAAATAATCCTGTGTCCGCACTAGTGGTGTTAAATAATCCTGTGTCCGCACTAGTGGTGTTAAATAACCACGTGTCTGCTGCTCTTCATGCTGGTCTTTGGCGGGAGAGAAGCAGCGCACGAGGAACGGAAAGGGTTCAACTGAAGCGCTTTTGGCGCTAAATAAAGATATTAGAGAATATAGCGGCAAAAGATCTATTATATAAATGTTCCTGAGAGCGCGTGATGTGATTCTCCGCTCTGAAGACAATGTAAACAAACATCATAGTCAAAAGTTTGAAATGCTTTATTGGGCTGTCTGGCAGTCCGGAAGGAACGAAGGAAAGGATTTATTATTATTGAGGATGACTGTTATATTCCATAAACCAAACCCACAAAACACTTTAATTCTTGGTAGTTTTTATGTAAGAAAATAAATTGATACGTTTGATATTTGGGTTTATAAGCATATAACAGAATTGTTTTGAAGTCAATCGCGTGTGTGTGTAGGGCCGGTGGAGAGGTTTGATGTCAGTCTGGTGGTGTCAGTCCTCAGACAGGAAAACGCCACAGACGTGTGTGTGATCAGAGTCCCCGCTGAGCTCAAATACACAGATCACATGATCATCGTGACTGGATCATCTGCACGACATCTCACCGCCATGGCAGAGTTTCTGATCAAAGTGGTAAAGACACACACACACACACATCACTGTCATCATTCTGAACAGAAAGCAAACTGACATCCGAGTCCTCTTTTCAAATGATTGGCACTATGATGAGTATTCAAGACCACTCCGTATATTTCCTTCACTTGATATTTCAGTTTAAGTTTCTGCGGAGGGATGATGACGCTCACGTTCGGCTGGAGGGACGGGATTGTGATGAGTGGAAGTGCATCGACTTTGGTTTGTAGAGGGTGGGAGGGTTCTGAAGCTCGTGATGGACTTGTGACGGTTGTGTTTGTGCTACACAGGATCTCTGGTGATTCACCTCATGCTGCAGGAGTGCAGAGAAACATACGAGCTGGAGAAACTCTGGACTCTGCGTTCACACGATGAGCAGCTCGCTCGGATCCCGCAGGAGAAACTCCCCACAGACTTCATTTATGATATGAACACAATCCAGACAAGTGTGTGAACACACAACAACAACATGCCTTCAAATAAAAGCTTTTGTCAAGATGTTTGTGTTCGGTTTATTTTCTACTGAAGGCTACACACCAAAAACCTGCTGATGTTTGGATGACGATTTATATTCCAACACCAAACATTTCAGCCATTACGTGAGATTTACAAACTCAACACTTGAGAACCGAGACAGGCTTTTGAGAGCAGGTCCTGTCAGAGAAGATCAGTCGAGTGAATGCAGTTTGATTTATTTCTCATGAGAAGTTCACAGATGAAACAGCATTACAAATCAATCTGATTCAAGAGAAACTTAAGTACAAACTACAGAGTGATCTGAGTTTAAAGCTACCTTAAAAAACAAACAAACAAATGAGCAGTGCTGTTATCTGGACAGATATGATTCTTCAGATGAGCTCCAGTCACCCACAATCCCAGAGTCTTCAAGACTGGATGAGTCCGTTCTTTCAACAACTTTGTGTGTGTGTGTGTGTGTGTGTGTGTTACAGTGCCATCCAAAATGGCATAGACTGCTGTTGTGGTTGCTGCTGCTGTTGTTGTTGTTGTGTTTTAGGGCGGGGGGAAGGAGATGACGGGGAGCGAAACGTCCACCCCCCAGATGAGGCAGCTACGCCCGTGTTACCTGCCCCGTCTACTTTGGAAGGTCCGTGGTCTTCTTCTTCTTCATCGGAGGAATCACCTGAATATGCCACCAGACCGGTCCGGACACGCTTCACCTGCACCTCTGAGAAACAAACAAGAAACAAGAGAAAAACCCAAAACAGACACGACAGAGAGAGACGAGAAGTTAATCATAAACAACATCCAGAGTGCGTGACGAATGACAACCAGATGTCAAAGGATGGTCAGTGGGGGGCAATGTTTAAAACATCCGATCAGGAGGAAGAACAGGAGGAAATGTCGCCCCACCCGCGGATCCAGCATCCCCCCGGAGGGACATGAAAGAGAGAAAAATACACAGAGAAAGAGAGAGAACACAAAACACAAGAGAGAGAGACATTAGTGCGGGAGTCAAACGACAGAACAGACGCGCGGGCGTTCTGATGATGTCATCAAAGAGGGACGGCAGCAGCCTGATGACATCAGCCACTCAGGGAAGAAGCCTCATCATTCAAATGCTAAATTAAAGGCGGGCAGAGAAACATCCACCGGAGATCAGACCCTACGTGTCATTTCTGCAGCTAACGGCAGATTATCTGTTTGAATGAAACCTTTGTTCTGCTGGTCACACAGAAATGACACGCTGCACGTTAATCGTTTTAATCGAAACAACCTGTCGTGTATCGCTTCTCATCTGCATGCAAAACACAATCAGCATCATTCTTAATGAAAGAGCATCACAGACGACTGGAGCGAAAAAGCTGTCTGTCTGTCTGTCTGCATGTGTGAAGTGAGGCTGGTGTCTTACCCAGGTGGTTAGGTGCTGGTTTTCTCTCTTCTGGTTTCTGTGGTCTCACTGGCACTGGCACACATGGAGGCGGCATCAACTGTCTACACACACACACACACACACACGGTTACACACAAGAGCGTGTGAGAATGTGACAGTCATCAAGTGTGAAGTGAGTAACTGACCTGCTCCTCTGTTTGTCAGATCCAGAGGAAGCAGCAGACGGAGGTCCTGATGTCTCTGAGCTGCCCACAGACATGCCTGCACCTAAATTAGTCATATGAATGGGTCCATGCTATGAGCAGAAAAACACAACAGCATTAACACACACACACAGAAATCATGACAACAAAACACATGTACACCACGACTCAAATCTCTGTTACACATTCATTGCGCTGTCGTCTACTGTCTATGAACACATTTGAATATTTCATAGCAAATCGTTGCATACTCTCATGACCCGAGGTCACTATAGATGCCACCCACAAACACCTGCATTACCCACAGTTCAGCGCCACCGTTGCCGTGGAAATAGGCGAGCGATTTAAAGCAGCACTTTCTGTGGAAACAGAGTAACATCAGGTAACGGGTGTATCATCATACAAGTGCAGTGAACTCACCTGATATCCCAGAAGCCCATCGTCCGTTTCATCCGAGACCTCCTCAGTGAAGCGGCGTTTCTGTGGAGGGTTTGGTGGAGTGGCAGGGGCCGTGGCTTTGGGCGGAGCCATAGCAGCAAGGGGAAATGTAGCAGAAGGGAGAATCTGATGCACATGTGCAAGACAGAGAGAGAAATGTGAAGATTTCACACGCACACACACTATATGTGAGAGTGACAGACAGAAGCGTGTTACCTGTAGTGGTATGCTGGAGGGGGCAGGTGGGATGGGGTACTGGGCACACGGCGGTGGCAGCACTGGCACTGCGGGCGGCACTGAATACTGAGGAACCACGGGCTGAGGGGGCGGGAGGGGTGTGGGGTAAGAGGGCTGGTACCCTGTGGGTGGGTAATATTGGGGCTGTGGGGGCATTCCATTAACAGGGGGAGGCTGAATGAAACCTGCCGACACACAAACACAGATCTCCAGTCAGACAGAAGACGGGTTGTGTAGAAAGATTTAATGAATTAAATATAGAAAACTGTAATTAAGGAGTGTAAATGTGTCCCTGCGGTCTGAATGAGTATTTTTCTCATGTTGTGTGTGTGTGTGTGTGTGTGTACTTAAACCTGAATAGACACCAACTCAGGGGCACTCGTGTCACCGTGGGGACCAAAATAAGAGGTCCGCATGTGCAAAAAAAGCATGTAAATCGTACAAAACGATATTTTAAGTTTCTTGGTTCTTTAGTTTTGGGCTATAAAATAAACAGTTTGTGCAGTATAAAAATCATAATGCCTATGAACAGTCCGTCCCCACGGATATAATAAACCAGACATGTGTGTGTGTGTGTGTGTTAGGTTGTACCCTGTGTGGGCATCACAATGTTCATCTGAGTCAGAAAGCGAGAATACTCTGCATGAACCTGTTAAACAACGAAACAAACATTACATCCCAGCCACAGACACACAGAGATTGAGAGAGAGACAGATACTTAAACTTACAGTCTGCAGGAGATTTTCACACAGGATTTTGGCTGCTGCAAGACCTTCTGGTTTCGGGTGGCTGAAAAATGAAGTCATAAAGAGTAAAGTGTGTGTGTGTGTGTGTGTGTGTGTGTGTGTGCGTGTGTGCGTGCGTGGACTTTATGGTCACCTGATGTATATGTACATGGGCTCAAAAGCTTCTCGTCCAGACGCGGGTTCCAGGCAGCCTGAACCTTTTCCTCTCAGAAAAACTTTAGCTCCCGTTTCAGTCTGAATGTGCTGCAGGTATGAGCAGGCCGGTCCCTCCACACGCTCCTTCACACAGAACCCCTGAACGGCCTGATCCAGACCCACAAACACTTTATCCTGCACATAATGCATCTGTACACACACACACGCACATGTTATCAGACGTGAGGCGATGGAAAAGCACGGTGACATCAGATGTGACACTCCTCAGGAGGTCACTGAAATGTCATGAAATCTATTACATGTCTGCTGAATCTGGTCTTCACAAAAGAAAACACTCAGAGGTCGTCATGTGATTTGTGTGTGTGCTGCAGGCTCTCACCCCTCCAGTATAATGTGCTTTGTGTGCAGCAGGTGGCGCTGCGGGTGAAGCTGTGGCCTGCTGGTAAACTGTGACTGTCGCTGGGGTGTACGAGGAGCCCGTGGCTGCTTTCACCACACCGTTTGTTATGATCTCCTTAATTCTGTTAACTGCCTCTAAACACAGAGACAGACAGACAGACAGACAGAGAGAGAGACGTTAATCACTGACCTCACAACACAGACAAAAAACATATTGATGATGTCACTCACTGTCCACTAACTCTCTGGTCTGTCCTTGAACATGCAGGTAGAGCGGACGGTCGCTATGGAAACAGAGAAATGACAGATTGATTTGATATGGTCACACACCTAATTTGTGTGTGTGTGTGTGAGTGTGTGGTGCTGCGTCCTCTCACCCGGGCAGAGTTTTGGCTTTCTCCTCTGTTGACATGTAGCGTCCTCTGGTGGAGACGGCAGCTCCGCTCACTCTGCTGATCTGTGGGGGGTCAGGACAATCAACAACTGAAGCAAAACAACATCACATGACATGACATGTGTTTGGCTCTGTGCAGTCTGAAGTCTCCCATCACAGGGTCTGACCTCATCTTGTGTTTGTCCACGCGTCAGCAGGTTCCGACAGGTGAGCGGAACGTCGTTGATTTCCACCTCAGCAACCACCAGTTCATCCTTCACTTTATTCCCACAAACACCAACGACCTACACACACATTCCAGCTTGATGTTAGAATAACGATGGCCTGAAATGACGGGTGCGGGCGATCATTCACTCACTTTATCCACCGGTGTGATGCTGTTGATCTGAGACGGCTTCAGTTTGCCTTTGGCCACCAGCATGGCATTGATCTTGGCAGCTACAGCGGCCGCGGCGTCCAGAGCTCCTGTGGGGGCAGAACCTCCCTCGGCGGAGGACACCGGGCCGGGCTGGTCCCATTTACTGCGACGCCTGACAGACACACGCCACATCAACAACTGTCACTGAACACCGCGATCATAACATGCCCGACACACAGCATCACTTCAGATGTCCGGCACTAAATATACATGTCAGAAGCTGAGCAATCACCCTTAGCACAGCCACACAGCTCTGTATTATTACTCTGTGTAAGTCGCTTTGGATAAACGCGTCTGCTAAATGACTTAAACTTCACACGCACGCACGCACGCACGCACACACACACACACGTACTTCTGTACCTTTACACAACTAAACCTTATTCTGATGTGCTGCGAGGTCTGTTGTTGTTACGTAACATCCGCCATTATCGCGATCCATCAAAAACGTTAAGCGACACGCTAACCGAGCGCAATAAAATGAGCACAATAAACACACACACAAACTCACCCGCCCGTGTGTGACATCTGGCGTGTCGGGATCTGAGCTTCTGATTCCGATCAAAGTAGAACCGAAGTGCACTGCTTCTCTCGAGCACACACAAAGCGGAAACACACTGGTCGCGTCACTTCCGCTCTTCTGGCGCACGCGCAGTGACAACAATGCCCCAAAACGCACCGCAGAAAATAATTTTGTAATGATGTCCGTGTAAATACTGATTCATAGTGATATTTTAATGGGACCATTAAATGTCCGGGACGGTTTCTATTGTTTTTAACATGAACAAAAAGCGTTGTGACACTACAGAAGCTGCATGTCATGTGTTTATTTACAAAGAACGTTCCATGTCATTAAAACGGTGAAAGACTTCAGATGAATCTCGCGTTATAATCACTGACGTGATGGACTTCTGCACTGTGGTTTCTCATGAACTATCGCGCAGTTTAACTACCGCACCGGTGACTCATTTGGACGACTCTGATTGGCTGTCACGTTCCTAATCTCAACAGATCCGTCTGTCATTGGCTGTAATGCTAAACGCGTCAGCTGACTCATGCAGTTCTATACATGTAATGCTATAATCGACTTCATTTCAGACCCAACAGTCATATATTAGCAATTTATTTCGTTTAATTGAGCACGGGGCGTTTCTTCCCCATTTATCACACATTTGGGCGTATATTTGTTCTCACTCATTTCTGATCTCGTCTATAACTTGAATTGATTGAGCAGAACATGCGCGCAGCTGACAAACACATTTCTTCTGCGCTCATTTCATCATAAAAACATATTTTGAAGTTGCGATGATAGAAAGCTATTCTTATCAAGTCTAATTAACACATTTATGATTAATTTAACTATTTTAAGAATGACCAATAGGGCAAATTTACATTTTGACAAAAGAGGCAGGGACTAGAGCCCCCCCCCCATCCCTATTCAAGTTAAAACTAAATATATTTTATGTGAGAATTAATGTTAGTTTATTAATAATGAAATGTGAGAACCTCTTTGACTTATGTAGTGCCAGGACGTGTCCGGTAAAAATGCCACATATAGCTATGTATGGTTGGTCGCCCTATTAAACACAGAAGCATGATGTGTTTGTGCATAAATCTTTGTTTATTTGCTCTGTTTTTGTACATTTTATAACCGAGAAAGATTTCACTCTATGAACAGAAAAATATCCCTGAATAAGAGGGTTTTACCAGCGGTCCCTTCACCTATAAACCAGCACCGATCCTTACAAGAACACAACACAGCCAAACCAAAATAAATCATTTGATTTTCATACAAGTCCCATCATTAACTAAACAACTTCTTTTTTTTTTAAATGACAGATGCAAGTAAACTAAACTTTACTTTATAACAAACTTATATTTCTGATATTTCTGAACACAATTGTATATACAATAAATTATTATTTCACCAAACATTTGCATAACCTCTTAGTGCATGGCTCAAGATTTCCTGAGAATAGTTGCAAAATATCAAATAAAATTAATCAAGGCAGCATCACCTTATTACATCATACATTTCAGAAGCATTTAATATTCACGGTCAAGGTGTTTTTGGTCATTTATGACATTAAGGATTTACAATCATAGTTTGCTTATGAACATAAAGAATATAAGAATATATTTCCAAACACAAAGATCCCGTATTAGTGCAAATAAACCACTTTGGGTCATTTCTCCTGCGTTCAACAGTACTGTAACACACACCGCCGACTCCATTACCCAGAATGCATCCTGACATGAGCACTTTAGCACACCATGAATATATTAAATACAAGCAGACAACTGAAGGCGACTACACTTAAATCATTTGCATACATCATCTTATATCTTTAATATCTCAGATATGTGTTTTTGCTTCATAAAGGAAAGATTTCTCTTTGTCTCACTTTCTGTTGTGTACTGGTCACTGCAGGCGATTTCATTTAGACATTCTGTGTGCAAAACTTTGCAAAGAGAAAAGACTGCAGAAAAATCCCAGAAATCTTTGCGGTTCTGAACAGCACCTGAGCGTTCACATGTGCGTGCGTGTACACATGCAGAATAATGTGATGTGAGATAAACAACAGATATAAAAACAGCACTGATCAGAGATCAGACGTCACACCACATCTACCTGAGGACGTTATTGAAAACAAAAAGGCAAAACTGATCCCAGACCAGACGGTGAAAGTTTGTTTTACACCGGCGCTCAAAGAACTTAAAGAGAAAGAGATGCAGAATAAACGAAACGTCACAATAAATAACAAACCAACAAATAAATAAATACAGCTGTATACAAAAGAGTTCTCCGTCCATCTTATTCTATAAAGGTTAACAGTTCAATTCTTCAAAGCTCTTTAACCCAAAGTAAAACAAAGAAACATAAAAACAACAAGCGTTTTCCTTTAAGATTCACAAGGCTCAGGTTCAACAAAAGCCCTTTTAAAGAGAGGCCTGGGCCAGTTTCAGAGAAAGAGACTTCTTAAAGGCTACATATATCTGAACAATGAAGACATGTGTCATATTCATACAAATATATCTCAAACTTGCCTCAGTATGTGGGATAAGAAACATAAACTCTTTTCTTTTGGAATGACAGTAAATGTAAGAGAGCTCTTTCTTCTTCTTCTTCTTCTTCTTCTTCACTGGATTCATACATTCATCATCACATCATCCTTATTCCACCTTTCTATTAATTTCACATCACGTTTGTTCAATCACTCTTTAAGGATTCATTTTTTGCATAGCGTGTACAACAACCATGTGCTTACAGATCTATACTCGCACAAACTGAAGAAACAACACAAAACAGTATCAGACCCTGTTTCATCCATCACACACACACACAGACAGATCAGCCTTTTCACTCGCTCACCACCTTGAAAACCCTCTCTTCCGCATCTTCATCTTCATCCCACGGTTTTTGTGTAACTGATGCGTGCGGAGATGAGTCCTGCGGGGGGCCTTTATTCATCACTTCCCCCCCGTTGGCCTCCACAGCATCTCAGGGAGGGGGACCCCGGCCCCCAGCAGATGCACCGGCACGCCACGGCTTTCCTGGGTGTATAGGTGTCGGGCGGCCGCAAGTGCGCTCATGTGGTCGGGGTGAAGGCTGAACAGATCAGGGGGCGGTGAGGAGGCGAGGTCCTGGCTGTTCCCGTGGCGCGGGCGACGGGTGCGCAGCTCCAGGCAGCTGTGGCCCTTTCTGTGACGCTGCAGATGGTCCTCGCGGGCGAAGGCCTTGTGGCACAGCGGGCACTCGAAAGGCCGATCGCCGCTGTGTAGCGACAGATGGTTCTTCAGGTCGTAGGAGTGCAGGAAGCGAGCGGGGCAGCTGGGGCAGGAGTACGGCCTCTCGCCCGTGTGTTTCCTCATGTGGATTTTCAGCTTGTCGTTCCTGAAGCGAACGAGAAACAGTGAAAATAAATGACTTTATGTTCACGAAGTTCTTGAAACTGTCTAGTCATGTTATGTGTGTTAAATATAATGTTTGTAACAGCACATCTCTTGCATGGATTAATTTTTCAAGGGCAAAACAAAACACAAAGTAACACATACCGTGTGAAACGGACGCCGCAGGTCGGGCACTGAAAGGGTTTCTCTCCTGTGTGCGTTCTCATGTGACGTGGCAACTTTCCTGCTCCGTGGATGATCTTCTGACAGACAGGACACTGCTGCGGTGTCTGAGACTTCCTCTTCCTGCCCCCTCCCACCGTTACTCCGCCCCTTCCTCCCTCCCCCTGCGATTGGTTGTTGTGGGGCGTGACTTGTCCTTTCAGGGCCGACTCGTCCTCGTCTGACGGGGTGTCTTCGGGTCGGTGAGGAATCAGAGTGGACTCCTGCAGCCAGTGAGAACTTCCGTTTATTGGCACGCCCCGGTGCGTCGCTCCGTCTTGCCCGGCGGCAGCTGGCGGGTGTCCTTCTCGCCCCTGCGTGGGAAGCAGCCCATACTCTGGCGTGTCCTCAGACACGGGTGCCATTTCGTGATGGGAATTGCGCCATGCAGGTCTCACAGGGGACGATGCTCGGACCACAGAGCAACGGTCCTGTTTGCGGCGGGATGGCAGCTGTTCCGCCTCCTCCACTGGGTCCGTCAGATCATCACACGACTCGCCCAGGATGTCCCGGCAGGCATCTGCCACGCACTGAATGCCCAGGAGCTGCGCCCCCTTCAGGACCTCTCGCATGCCCGAGCTGCGGATGGTCAGCGTGGCAGTGTAGGCGAACTCCAGAAGCGCGGCCAGTGCGTCGGGTGACACGCAGTCCAACTGGCAAACGTTACAGTTGTCGCCCACCCCCTCACCTCCGTCCTCACCCTCCTCTGCCCCGAACAGATGGCGGAAGTACAGACTGACAGCGGCCATGACGGAGCGGTGCGTGAGGTGTCGTGTGCCACGTGAGGTCAGCGTGAGGTCGCAGAGCAGCCCCGACCGCCGCTGAGCGTTAAGTCGGGCCAGGAGCTCATTGCTGTGCTCAGGGAAGGGAATCCCGATTAAACCGTCCTCTCCTGGAGACATCGCCACCTGCACACACGGAGGACACATCAGAAAGTTCATAAGTTCATAACAGAGCGTCATGCTTCAGAAAAGAGAGACACAGTGGCAGAGAGAGAGATAGAGAGAGGAGAGAGAGATAGAGAAAGAGATAGAGAGAGACAGAGACAGAGAGAGACAGAGAGAGAGACAGAGACAGAGACAGAGAGAGAGACAGAGAGAGAGACAGAGAGAGAGACAGAGAGAGAGAGAGAGAGAGAGAGAGAGAGAGAGAGAGAGAGAGAGAGAGAGAGAGAGAGAGAGAGAGAGAGAGAGAGAGAGACAGAGACAGAGACAGAGACAGAGACAGAGACAGAGACAGAGACAGAGAGAGAGAGAGAGAGAGAGAGAGAGAGAGAGAGAGAGAGAGAGAGAGAGAGAGAGAGAGAGAGAGAGAGAGAGAGAGAGAGAGAGAGAGAGAGAGAGAGAGAGAGAGAGAGAGAGAGAGAGAGAGAGAGAGAGAGAGAGAGAGAGAGAGAGAGAGAGAGAGAGAGAGAGAGAGAGAGAGAGAGAGAGAGAGAGAGAGAGAGAGAGAGAGAGAGAGAGAGAGAGAGAGAGAGAGAGAGAGAGAGAGAGAGAGAGAGAGAGAGAGAGAGAGAGAGAGAGAGAGAGAGAGAGAGAGAGAGAGAGAGAAATTCCACAAATCCTCTAACTGTCTGTATAACCTCACACCTTCACTCCATCTATTGTTAATTAAGCATCATGTACAATTCACATTATATTTATTTATAATGCTAAAGTTTAATTTATTTGAGAAGTAGATAAGATTGTCTTAATCTAACATTATTTTGTCATGGATTTAAAGTCAATACAGTGTTAAATGTGTCTCACTTCGTCCTTAATAAAACACAGATATAATAACATTTATAAACTGATGTCCCTGTAATGTGATGCACTTTCTCTCTCAGATGTAGTCGTTCATCAAATAATCCATTTGAGCTTGATTTCGTTAAAACATATAAAAATCAATATATGAATATAGAATAAATATATAAAACATAATAAGACACCACAGCATGAATGTTGACAGCACAGTGTTTCATTATTTGAACAATACAGCGTCTCTTCCGGTTCCTGGAAAGTGAAGGTTCTCGCCCGACATTGATGATATAACGCTCATGTTGAGTCTCAAAGATAAAATATCTCAAACACACTGACGTATGTGAAGATTTGAACTTGAATCTGATGGTTTCTGTCTTTTAAAAAATGACCCTCGATAAAACAAGAGAATCAAGTTTTATTGTATTTGTATCAATGTTTAGTTTTCTGAGACACATCATTATATCTGATGGCACGCTGCGTACACGCCTGACACTGAGCAAATAAAACACTCAAGTGCTGTTGGTCCACCGCGTTTACATATTCAAATCATATTTACTGTATTCTTGTTTTGCTGAATATCTTCTGTATTGTATTGGTAGACAGAACACAAGGATTTCAATCCAAAAGGCCAGAACACACACACACACACTACATTTACATCGAGTCTTTTAGCAGACGCTTTTATCCAAACCAACTCGAGCAACAAAGTGCTATGAAGCTGATCTCAGTTAAGCTGACACAGATCATGAAGTGACACACACACAGGTTTGTTTGGGAATCATTAAGCAGCAGACGTGTCATGGATTTTTATTGTTTTTAAACAGATCTAATGGGATTTTTACATTTTCAAATAAACATCTTTCCGTTCGATATATTTCATGAATTAAGTTTTACTATCCTTTGGTCTCCACAATGAAGGCTGCATGTACACACACACACACAGACAGACAGACAGACAGACACACACCTGAGCCCGGAACTTTCCACCAACAACCCAACAATGTCTTCACTTCCCTTATCAACCTGCGACTCTCTGCAGCCCATAATACTGCCCGCTGCCTAACAACACCTGCTAAACCTGATCCAACACACACACACACACACACACGAGCAAGAAGATTTCCCTGGAACAGGTGTGGCGTCTTAAGGCTTCTGGTAGCGTTTCACACGCGCAACATTAGATTAGCCACTAATGAATTCTGTTTCACTTCAAACACACATTTAAAGACTTTCTCACAAGAACTAACATTCACAAAGCAGATCTCAGGTCTGGGGTCAGTCTGGACACGTGTGAGTTTCTGGTGTCGGTGTATCCGGAGCGGAGCAGTACGTACCGTTCGGCCCTTCATGGGTGCGGCGGACAGCAGTCGTACAGACGTCTGTGTCATAGCATCCGTGTGTTTCTGACTTCTCTGTGAAAGTTCAGGCTTCGATGTTCTCCTGTGGGGATCTCAACCTTTTCTTCCTGTCGTTCTTCTCTCTCGTTTGTCTTCCTGTCTTCTCATAAAGGTGTTTAACACCCCTCCCCCCTTCGCCCACACGCCCCTCGCTCCCAGCGCATCACCATCATCATCTCGTTTCGAAACGGTTGCAAGTTTCCGAAAAACAAAATCCCTCGGTCTGCGTTCGGATCGACAGTCGCAGCAAACAGGAAGAAGCGTCGCTGGTGTGATTCCGGCCCTGTCATGTGTACAGCGCGTTCCCAGAATCGCTATTTTCCATCAAATTAATCCATTTCACCGATCAAGACTCACTTTGAGATTTGAACTCAGTCGAAACACTAACGCTTGCCGTCTGAATGTGCTTCATGAAATCAAAGGAATCCGACACACAAAACACACAGATCACGAGCGTCTATAACTGTCAATCACATAAATCACAATATATCAAATCTAAATCACTTGAAAAGGATTCTGTAAACCGTACAGCAGATTCTCCATCCAAACTCTTCAGGGTTTAGTTTTTAACTGCTATGATTATGTGAAGGTGTTTAGAAAAGCAGCACAGGACGGAAACACAAAAGACAACAGGTATGAAGTTGATCTTCATTTCACAGGAACTCAACACGTGAACACCTCCACATCCATTTGAATGTTCTCTGAAGAATCACACGCTTCATCTCTGTCAATGCTCCAACAATCCCAGCCATCCTCATCTGAATCGATTCACATTTATAAACGTGCTGCTGCTGCGAATCAGATTCAGTGTTAAGAAAGTCTCAGCGTGATTCAACATGTCAAATACTCAACATTTCATTCTGGAGATAAAATCAACTGAAGGAGGATTTAGAAACATCTGTAGTGAGCTATATCACACAACAGTGCACACACACACACACACACACACACACACAATACAGCGTCATGAACCTCAAACATCACTCTCGCGTGGATTACTACGGTTAAAAGAGAACGCCACGTATGGAAACATCTTCAACAAAGTGGCATTGAACATGACAGATGTGTTTTTTTATATATAGAGAGATTATTACAGAGAGACGTCTGCAATTGTAATGAGGAAACATCACGCGAGAAGCCAGAAACTTCATCCATTTACTTAGAAAAAGAGCAGATGCATTACAAACTGGAACATCTGAACAAACACAGCAGCTAATATATGTTTAAAAACATGAACATAAACGTTTGCTTAAATACGTAAACATAGATTTCTTTTTTTAAATAATTTTAAACACACATTTATGTTTATGTTTAAAGCAAACGTTTATTTTGATGTTTTTATACACGCGTTTTATATATATATATATTTTTTTTAAACACGGATTTAGATATATTTTTTTAATATTTTTAAACACACATTTAAATCCGGGTTTAAAAAAATATTTATACATAAATATTTGATATTTGTCTATAAAACTAATTTGAGTACTTTAGACTAGAAATATTTAAAAGATTATAAGAAACAAAGAATTCAGTCAAGTCTGTCCTAACTGCTGCCACAGTTTCACATTTAAAGCCAAACAACATTCTGTCTAATGTCTTCTCTAAATCACTTTGACATGACTGACAATAATTGATGGAAACATGTGGAAGAAAGGAAATGTGCGTGTGGTGTATGATCTTTTATTTTAGACAGCCGGAGTAAATCAGCAGTGAATCATCTATAGTCATTACGATCCTAACACAATCCTCACACGTCCAGTTTAATGACAAACTACAGACAGTTAAGATCTCTGAAGCTTCTCCGTGTGTAACGGATCTAAATCCAGCCCCTGGATGTAGTATTGTGTATTAGTATTGAAAAGTCCTCAGGAAACTAAACGGCGAGCGCAGGAATGTCTGGACACATTAGATTTGAGTTTGAGTTCAAATCGAGATGTTCTTGACTCTCTTTCTGTCTGTGTCACAGCGGATTCTCACAACCCACTGCTGCTATGAAAACTCAACTGCTGTTCTTCCCCTCTCACAATACGGCAATATTACACACACATTACTGTCCCGTGTGTGTTTGTGTGAGAGCGTTTTCCATCTGAACACACACACACATCTCAACTTAAATTACCTGAAAAACGATTTTTAACAATTACATGGCACAATAAATAAAGAAATGACTTCTAGTAAAGTTTTATGAATCAGAAACAGTTAAACCATACACAATAACACAACCCTCCTCACCTAACTGTGTGTATTGTGTGTACAAGAAAATGTATGAGAACCACAACAAAACTGTGTAACACACAAAGCGTTTGGTTCACATAATGACCAGAAATTTAGATAATTCTGTAAATAATTATCGATATTTTCATTGCAGAAAAAATATGTGTTATTGATATAATGATGGACACTGTAGAGAGATTCATTTATTGTGTGTATATATACATAACACACAAGTATGACATAAAAGCCACGTAAAAGAGCCACGTAAAGGGACCATTCCAGCGTTCATTTAATTTAACAAAATCAAACCTCAGGACTGACAAAAACAGCAATGTGAAAGACTGACAGACATCACATAAAAAATCATTTGTATAAATTAACACTAAATAAATGTAGAATATGAGTGTTGTATTGCTTAAAAGTGATTCTGAACTTGTTTTCTTTGCAGAGGTTATGAAAAAAAAAGTTATTCTGTTATTCATATCAAGGTTATTATCATTAAAGGTATATTGTGACACCTATAAGATGTTCATATTTGTATGTTTTTACATTTATTTTGTGTGCTACACATTTGTGTTGTGATAATCTGGGTTCTTTCAAGCAATGAAATGCGTTCGAAACTTTATCCGGTGTGTTCGTGTTTTTGAGTCAAACTTCAGCAAACAAACTCAATAAAAACCCCACAGAGGAATGAATCTGAGGTCTGAGATTTAAGGAGAACTCCCACAAACTAAAAAAAGAAGATCGGTGTCTTTGATCCATCTAAATACAGACAAGTTCTTCGAAAACACACAAGAAAGTGTGTGAATGTGTGTGAGTGTGTGTCGCTCCAGAGACACTGAGGGGAAACAACAGGAAGATCATATCTAACAACTCACATTAAGATGAACATGAAATCAGGGTTACGGATTGAGTGACGAGGGGGTGTGATGTGTCATACAGGCCAAACCAGAGGAAGAGACACATCGAGAATAAAAGACAGAGAGAGAGAGAGAGATGGAGAGGGGGTGTAGAACAGAAGCAGAAATGGGGTGAGAGTGGGAGAAAGATAACGGCACAGGAAGTGTTTGTGTGTGAGCGTGTGTGTGTGTGTGTCTAATCATCAGAATAATATGTATAACCTCTAGAAGTGTGTACATTCAGAGTAATCACAACATCTGTTCACTCTATACACACACATTCATAAAGTTTCTTCACACTTCTTGAAAGTACATTTAAAAAATATATTTCCTCCTGAATATCATTTATTTGTATAGTTTAACAGCATCTCCACTGTTAAACAAACACAACCAGTCAACAGTATAAAGTCACTTTCTTCTACTTAAATGTGTGAAATACCACAGGTTAAGAATAAAAAATATAAATGTCATTTTATTACAAAACTTAAAATGAATTTAATAAAAATGTTTGTTTTATTTTTTCTTATTTTCTCTTGTAAAGCTGCTTTGGAACAATGCACACTGTGAAACGCGCTATATAAATACAATTGAATTGAATTTATTTTGAACATTTTAAATTCCTAAATATATATTTCTATATTCTTAAATATGCAATAAAATATTATAAGAGAAATGAGTAAGTGACAATGAAACTTTTGAATGGCAGTGTTTTAAGATGTTTTGATGATATATCTTAATGCCAAAGTCAGTAATGACTAAAATATAATGTGGAACACAAACGTTGAACCCACACTGTAGAAAAACAGAAGACGCGTTTAAAACAGGCGTTTTTGACATTCTACAGTGTGGGGTCGATGTCTGTAA
>CM074087.1:272500-285000 GCA_037178815.1 Barbatula barbatula
AGTGTTTGATCGTGACACATGTTTTTCTCGTCAATCATCAGATCCATCAGCATCATGTTGATACAGACGCATGTCTGTGTGTCACTCATTGAGACTGAAATATGAAACAGAGATCAAAAACACTGAATCTCCCAGGAAGACTGCACACGCCATAACTACTGACATCTACTGACGCTGCTTTAATTCACAGTCCGGTGATCTTAAAACACGCATGCATGATGTGTCTTCATATGACGCTTCAGGATGTAAAGCTCAAATAACTATTCTGAATGCACATCTTTCAATAACCCATTAAACTTTATATCTGCTCTTCACCCACAAGGGTACGTCCCCCTGGACATCAAAACTTCAGAAGCTATCTACACGCCCACATCATGTGGATCCCGTGCTTTCACAAACCCTCCCAGAAACCTCTTAAATTTACAGGCCGTTCACACAAGACCGTTTTAAAACTAAAAACTGAACACTTTGTATGTGTTTTGGCTGTTCATTTACACCAAAACTGTCTTTATCTGGCCACTTCAAAGGGCCATTTGGAATGAAGGATTTCGAAGGGTACAAGTGATGGACACTTCGCGCAGATTTTTGCGTGGCGACGATGACGCAGAAGAGCACTGCAGTTGTTTGGTCCCCTACAGCCCTGTGAAGCTCCCACTCCGGAGGGTACACTATTTAAAAGGGCTTAGGGCACATGGAAGAGCCCTTCCAAATGTAACGAAGGGAAAGTGTATTAAAAGCGCGTATGCGTATGTGAACAGGCACGAAGTGTTTCTTTACTGCACAACCTCACCACCCACTGGCCGGGCATGCATAATTCGCCGTTTTTATTCGTCTTCCCAGATCCGTGTAAATGCACATCGCTTTGATAACGCTGTCGTGTGTAAGTGAAAACTTTCTAAAACGCAAAGGAAAAACATTTCCGCGTTTTATCATGTAAACTTAAAGAACAAATGACACAAAGCATAAAGATTATCAATGCAAAGCATTATTAAATGTTCAATTACAGATACTGTCACAAATTTGCGCTGTTCTAAATAGTACAGATAGTACAGAAAAAAATGAATTAAATGTAATGTATTTGTTCAGAAGATGTACATTGGCAGTAATAAACCTGAATTTATTCTTTGTTTTGTTAGTAATCGGAACACTGTATTTACAGTCCTGTTTGGTGTGTTTGTGTATCATATCTTTTCATAGTAAATGGATAGTTGATGAATGATAATGTTATATTACATTATTATTTATATTTATCGTATAAAATAGCTTAAGTGAAATGTATCTTAATTATTAGTATTTTTCTACGTCACACCATAGGATACATTTGCATATTACCCTGTCAGCTACCCATGTATATAAGCTCAAAATTAGAATTGTAATGTAACATCATCCAATTTTAGCTATTGAAGATATTTTGTTAAGTGATATCATTCAAAGACTTAAACAATATATAATGGACATGATAGATAATTAAACCAGACATGTAATACCAGCTTACATGGAAAAGAAAAAAAGAGGAACTGATATTAAAAACAAAAAACATATAACATACATATAAACAGCTTTCCTGTATCTCAGTGGTAAGAGCGTTGTGTTAACAACACAAGGTTGTGGGTTCGATCTCAGGGGATTACACATACCTATGTAAAATCTATAGGATAATGCAATGTAAGTCGCTTTGGATAAAAGCATCTGCCAAATGCCTAAATGTAAATGTAAATGCAATAATACCATTAAATATAGATCAAAGGTATATACTTTAGTGTTACTACAGGCTCAAATACACTACAAGCATTTTGATCAGTCTGTGTGTTTCTATCTGAACCTTTCAAAAAGTCGAGAAAATGAAGAAGGGTCTCAAATATTGAATTCAGGCCATAAGCAAATCAAATAAACTTAAATTCAAGTGTAGAAAAACCACTTGAAAGAAATCAGACTCAACCGGGAGGTTCAAACATGAACATTAATAGCGTCTGTACACACTTGAACTGAGCTGAGATTAAACAGAAGGGTATGAAAAGGTTTGTGTGTGTGTGTGTGTGTGTGTGTGTGTGTGTGTGTGGTAAGGGTTATATTGTGTGCACAAATGTCCAGCAATGGCCTACCAGTCATTTCTTATCTTGTGCACAAGTGTCCAATCCACGTAATGACATCAGCTTATAAGACAAACTAAATGATGCTGGAAGTTTTCTGGATGAGGTTCATGAAAACACAACATTGGCGTGTGTGCTTTAATGAAATAAACTCACATGTTAATACTTTATATTCATCAATTCTTCTGAATGACGTTCAGTCCAGAGTCAGAGCGTCATCGACTAAATAACTGCAGTAATGAGGTTTCTATGACGACGGTCGTGAGGGGGTCGCAGTTACAGCAGGTGAGAGTTTAATAAAACAATAAGTGTCTTAACGCGCTTCAGGGTTTAACGGGTTATTTTATGCTCGTGACGTTCAGCGGATCCGGATCGACGGGTTCATCCGGTCTATCCGCACGAGAGTCTGTGAGAAATCCGACTCACAACTGCAGATAAACACGACAAAAGCAAACCGATGATCAGAACCGAACTCGCACCTGAGATCAGATCAGTATCATCGCTCTCGCGGGTTTTGGGTGTCACGCGCTATTTATAGCGTTGGCTCACCTGTGAGACGCGCGCAGGTAAACCCCCGGGACGGCGAAATAAACACCGAACAAATGAAATAAAACGACAGATTATCGTTAAGAGAACGACCGAGTTTGACAGTAACGGGAAGAAATGATCTTAGACACGTCACACGGGAGTTACCGAGTGTCCATGACGTATTAGTCCTCTCGTGACCCTGGTCGGGGGATGTGGATCAATAAGCAAATTAAGATCAAATATGGAAAGAAAGAGACTCAAACTACAATCAATGGCGAGCTGCGTATCATAGGTCATATGTTTTAACCGTAGGGAGCAAAAGAGCTTTACCTGAGCCGGTGTCACCTGAGTTTCCCCGCAGCGTCGTGTCCCACCTGACCGCCGGCTCTTCTTCTACTTCCTGAAAGTGACGCGCGTCGAACTCGCGCGCACCGCACCGGCTCCGCGTATCGGTCTCCGGTAAGCGCCTGATCTCCGTCCGGGGTCGTCGTGTGCTGTCAGTGGTTCGATCCGCTCTCGTGCCGGTTCTGACCCGCTCCTGACGAACTCCTGCCGCTCCTCCTTAAACCCGCAACCAGGAAGCGGCTTGTCCTACTTCCAGCGGCCGCGGGTGATTGGCTCTGTGGGCGGCGGAGGGCGCAAGGGTGGGGGGTCGGACGCTGCGCGATAGGGCGGAACAGGCGTCAGTCGCCGCGCGGCGGCAGGTGTGTGAGTTGATCCTGGTGGGCATGACCGGACCCTGCGGATCACTCACACATCACTCGAGTCAGTCATATTTAACGCGTCTCTTCCTTTTTCACGCGTTTCCACTTCTGCTTCTGAAAATGACTCAAGTGACAAACTCTGAATTTGCATGTGAAATTCTGTCAGAGAGAGAGAGACAGAGAGAGAGAGACAGAGAGAGATATTTTATTTTATACAGAATGTTTATATTTAATCTTCCTGCTTTGGCAATGTGAAACACTTTTTATCATGCCAATAAAGCTTTTTTGAATCTTTGAATCTTTGAATCTTTGAGAGAGAGAGAGAGAGAGAGAGAGAGAGAGAGAGAGAGAGAGAGAGAGAGAGAGAGAGAGAGAGAGAGAGAGAGAGAGAGAGAGAGAGAGAGAGAGAGAGAGAGAGAGAGAGAGAGAGAGAGAGACAGAGAGAGACAGAGAGACAGAGAGAGAGAGAGATCCGATCTGAGATCAGTCACCCGGTGTCTCTTGACCATGAAGCGGCGCTTGCCTGACTGTCTCAATTTAAAATGTTAAAAGTTTTAGTGCATGTTTACCTGCCACATTACACGCACACACACACGCACACACACATTAATTCATTTTTGCAGATGCTTTTATCCAAAATGACTTACATTGCATTATTTTATACATTTATACATAAGTATCTGCAAACCCCTGAGATCCAACACACAACCTTGAGTTATTAACACAATGATCTTAACACTGAGATACAGGAAAGACACACAATGTCTCCACTGTGGCATGTACACAAATAAGTTAACAAACATAAATATGCTCGTTTTTGCGCTCAAATTGTTCTAAATACAGATTTCAGTGAATCCACTTAATTAGGTTTTATTATAAGGCCACATACATGATTTCTTACACATTTTAAAGCAACAATTTAAAGGGACAGTTAGTCCACCCGAATATTTTGAGAAATGTCTCCGTGGTTTTATGTTCATATAATGGAAGTAAATGGAGTTCAGTGTCGTTTGATTATCATCACTCCTCAAAAGATCTTTTCTGTTCCAAAGAAGAAATAAAGTCTTATGACATGAGGGGCGGGTCGAGTGAATGATGAAAGAATTCTCATTTTGGGTATATATATTTCAATATATATTTGTCATTGTTTGTCACAGCACTGATATTAGCAGCGGGGCTACATGCATTAAACAACATAAACAACCGAGTCTAACATAGCTGAACAATAAACCCTAACAAGTCTTTTCTTTTGCTCACGAATGCATCATTTACTTTACCAATCCTGCGCAAAGCATGCTGGGAGCAAAAAATATACAAAATAATCAACCCATGCTCTTTCGGTTAATTTAACAACAACTCACAACACAACTGAGTAAACAAATGATACACATGTAATTGAACTTAACACAAATTGTTACGCTGTTCAGTAATTGTGTTAGTTGAGGAAATTGACAAAAGCAACAGAAAATGTTTTGCGCACACAATGACACTTTATGACATAACTACACACAAATGACGAAAAGAAAAAAGACCGAAAAAGGATCACGACAGAGGTTAGACAAAAAGAAATACAGCTGCGTGTGTGTGTGTGTGTGTGTGTGTGTGTGTGTGTGTGCGTGCGTGTGTGTGTTCAACACTAACCTCATCCTGACACCCCCCCCACACACAAACACACACTGAGTATATTCACTGACTTCCTGTTAGAAGTGGTTTGGCAAGTTAAGGCGGGGGGTACTCTATACATACTGTACTGTATACACATACATACATACATACAGCATCCAAATTCAGAACACACATGTCAGGTTTGCGTTATATCTCCCAGAACACGCGCGCGCGCACACACACACGCTTCAATGGGATACTGTAACTTTATTCTTTACTTTAAATGCTATAAATTCTCATAATATTTTGAATTGTTTGCTTAGATATTTGAAGTTGTTATTTTGCTGGGATATCACACACTGACTCTTCAGTTAGAGTCTCCATCTAGTGTTCATTATTGTAATGAATCCTGAAGCTCTATTATTCTATTCTGTATAGGTCACTCATGAAGGTCTCAGATGATTTTGTCTCTCTCTGGAATTCTTTATTATCTGTTAGGCTGCTTTTGCTAAAATACATTTTTATTGTTTTGTGTGTGTGTGTGTGTGTGTGTGTTTGTGTGTGTGTGTGTGAGAGAGAGTTAACAAATTCTTACACAGAAAACGGATTCTTATTTCACTTTATTGTGATTTGGCAAAAAAGTCATCTTTTACACATCATTATTTCTCTTCTATATAATATCAGGTATTATTACGGTCTTATAATTTTTTTTCTCGAAAGCTAAAGCTGTGACAACAATTAAAAATAAACATTTGGTCCTTAAATGTGCAATCTAGGCAACATGGTTTTAGAGGGAAAAACTCACTATCGGCACAAAACGGTAAAGAACGGCACTACACACGACAGAAGAGAGAGAGAGAGAGAGAGAGAGAGAGAGAGAGAGAGAGAGAGAGAGAGAGAGAGAGAGAGAGAGAGAGAGATTCATTCTGACTAGTGTGTTTGGCTACAGTCGAATAGTGTGATAGACAAACAGAGACACTGACAGATCTGTCTGAAGCTAAAGCGCTGCTGTGCACTTGCAACACACAATATAAACAAACACAGCAGTGCGTTAGAATATGAACTTAATAGTAATTTAGTCCAAAACTCACATCAAACACCTGAGACGACAAACTACTGATGGATCGCTTCCATTGTTTCAACAGAATATACATACACATATATATTCTTGACAGTCTTTTCACACCTGTAATGAACATTGTAAGTTACCTATAGGCAAATTGTACATTTTGGTGACTAAAAAAAATTATAGGTAAAAGAGTTACAATTGAATTGTCTTATTGACTCTATGTGATCTATAAATGTGACGACATTATATTTAGTTTTTTGTTAGTTCTACAATCCAGTCTCAAATGTAAGTGACTTAAGCAGTTAACAGTTTGCCATGACAGCGATATGACATGATAAAAATGTTATACTGACAGGTAATCACTGGCTAATATGATAGAAAATGGAAGTACAGAAAACAGAACATAATAAATTCATTTTGTTCTGTAGAAATATGTTTTCTACATAACTCACTATGTACAATGCACCATAGGTTTATAGGCAGTGACATCTACATAAACACAAACGTAATGTGTCAAACCTTTTTTGAAATATTTCAATATGGAGTCAGAGAATGTTTGGACAGATGACGTTATTATACTCAAGATATAAAAAACTGAATGACAGTCTGTGTTTTTACATCTTATTCTCTGGCAGT
The DNA here is from genome assembly GCA_037178815.1 of Barbatula barbatula. Lineage (NCBI taxonomy): Eukaryota > Metazoa > Chordata > Actinopteri > Cypriniformes > Nemacheilidae > Barbatula > Barbatula barbatula. Next base: position 279,133 of record CM074087.1, read on the forward strand.
TGACGTCTCTACTCGCCTGCAAATGCTGTTTGTGATGATATGACTAGTGTTCATTTGATCCCATTGAAAGCTGATTTAAGGCTAAAGTCCTGACTCTGTTAAGTGCTCTGTTAAAAGACATACTGCTGATTGTACTCTCTTACCCTAACAGTATACAGTGGTGACACAGATACAGCTCAATGTTCTGCAAGTACATTCTTCTGAAGATTATCAGCAACATTTTTTGGCAAATGACAGAATTTGTATCTAAACTATCAAAGATTAAAATCTATCATCTATCAGATGAATAGTATTAAGATCCAATAAGAGCATCTGACACTCAGTAGAGTTACCAGCTCTACTGTTTGGTCAAAAGTGTTCAGTAGTTTCTTTACTCCCCATGCAGCTATAGAATAGTGGACATTCTAAGATGACCTGGACCATGAAGAATCTTTATAGACACACTAGTTCTACTACTGAATCAAACACTTTTAGTTGTTGTTTAGTAGAAAACTGGAAAATCTTCCAACGGTCAGCACAACAACTCTTAGTAAACCTTAGTAACCATGAACAACATGAGAATCCGGATCAGATATTTGCCTCAGTGTCCACTGACTCATCACAGGTTAGCGGGTCTTTTGGTCTTTCTATGTCTGAGGCAGGTCCTGGATTTTCCCTTCATCTTTTGGTGAAGAGGAGGTGGAAATGCTGGAGGTGGCCTGGAGGGCTGTTGACGAGGAGGCAGAGGGTATGTAAATGGGAGGTGAACTTACAATAGGAACGACTGGAGTGGGAATAACATTAATGGTCTGAGTGTGTGTATCAGTAGGAGATGGACTGAGTGCAGGTGAATGTGATGCAGTTAAAGGTGCAGCAGGTGGAGGACGACAGACTGCAGGAGAATGTAATGCAGCAGCATGAGATGGACTGCGTTCAGCAGAATATAATGCAGTTAGATGTGCAGCAGCTGGAGACGGACTGAGTGCAGGAGAATGTGATGCAGTTGGAGATGAAGCAGCTGGAGATGGACTGAGAGAAGGAAAGTGTAATGCGGCAGGAGACGGACTGCATAAAGTAAAATGTGATGCAGTTAAAGATACAGCAGCTGGAAACGGACTGCGTGCAGCAGAACGTAATGCAGTTAAAGGTGCAGCAGATGGAGGCGGACTAAGTGCAGGAGAATGTAATGCAGCAGCAGGAGATGGACAGAGTGCAGGAGAATGTGATGCAGTTAAAGGTGCAGCAGTGGGAGACAGACTGAGTGCAGGAGAATGTGATGCAGCAGCAGGAGATGGACAGAGTGCAGGAGAATGTGATGCAGGTAAAGGTGCAGCAGTGGGAGACAGACTAAGTGCAGGAGAATGTGATGCAGCAGCAGGAGACGGACTAAGTGCAGGAGAATGTGATGCAGCAGCAGGAGATGGACAGAGTGCAGGAGAATGTGATGCAGATAAAGGTGCAGCAGTGGGAGACAGACCAAGTGCAGGAGAATGTGATGCAGTTAAAAGTGCAGCAGTGGGAGACAGACTGAGTGCAGGAGAATGTGATGCAGCAGCAGGAGACGGACTAAGTGCAGGAGAATGTGATGCAGCAGCAGGAGACGGACTAAGTGCAGGAGAATGTGATGCAGCAGCAGGAGACAGACTAAGTGCAGGAGAATGTGATGCAGTTAAAAGTGCAGCAGGGGGAGACAGACTGAGTGCAGGAGAATGTGATGCAGCAGCAGGAGACAGACTAACTGCAGGAGAATGTGATGCAGCAGCAGGAGACGGACTAAGTGCAGGAGAATGTGATGCAGTTAAAGGTGCAGCAGGGGGAGACAGACTGAGTGCAGGAGAATGTGATGCAGCAGCAGGAGACGGACTAAGTGCAGGAGAATGTGATGCAGTTAAAGGTGCAGCAGGGGGAGACAGACTGAGTGCAGGAGAATGTGATGCAGCAGCAGGAGACGGACTAAGTGCAGGAGAATGTGATGCAGCAGCAGGAGACAGACTAAGTGCAGGAGAATGTGATGCAGTTGAAGGTGCAGCAGTGGGAGACAGACCAAGTGCAGGAGAATGGTATGCAGTTAAAAATGTAGCAGTGGGGGCTTTGGTAGATGGAGTTTGTTTGAAGGCAAGAGATTGGGTAGAAACAGGAGCTTGGGATGGAATAAAGGTCTGTGTGGTTGGGGTATGTACAGGTGTCTGGGAAGGGGTTAAAACAGGGGTTGAACATCCACTTTGAGTGGGGGTACTCATGGGTGTTGAGTTTTGGCTTTGATTGAAGCCCGGGGATCGGGGCAAAGAAGTTCCTAGAACCTGGGAACCAGAAGCTGAGATCTGGATTGCAGCACTCTGACTCAAAGTTGAGCACAGAGTTTTAGCTGCCGTTTGCATGGATGTTTGGGTGTGAACGGGATTCTGAACTGAAGTGTTGGACTGAGTTTGAGTTTGTGCAGCTCTGGGGATGTGGACAGGAGTTGGACATCTAGTTTGGGACTGAGTTTGAATGGCAGCTGTTGTTTTAGACTGGATGACAGCTGATGCTTGAGTTTGGATAGAGGTCTGCACAAGGGCATGAAAAGGGGTTGGCATTCTTGTCTGGGTGGGAGTTTGAATTGTAGTTTGAATTGGGGTTGTTGTTCTGGTTTGGGTTGGGGTTTGAATGGGAGTTTGAGAAGGAGTTAGAGTTGGCGTTGAATTAGTGGTGTAAGACAACGGTGATGGGGGTGTCTGAGAGAGTTTGGTTTGGGCATTCTGTGCCAAAGAGGGGCCAGAAGATAAAGTTGAAGAAGTGTAGATGAACTGAGAAGGAGGGCAAAGTAACGGTGGAGGAGAGGTTGAGGGAGGAGTCAGAATTGCAGAGCCAGGTTTGAGCTGCTGAGTTTGAGGAGCACCTATACCAGAGGGTGTAAAGACTGAAGGGGGTTTGGTCGAACAAAGGGGAGTCTGTTTTGAGGAGGAGAAGGGGGCAAGGGGTGATGGAGTAGATACTAGTGCTGGTGTGAGTGGAGGTGCATGTGCCAGCTGGGAGTGCATCAGCAGGGGTGTGTGTGTGATTGGTGTTTGTGTGACACCAGCTTGTGGAGCATTCGAATACAGAACACCTGCACTGCCTCCTCTACCAAGTCCTGATGACATAAGGAAGGGTGCCGGCAGCAAGTTCCCTCCGGAGGCTTTACGATGGAGAGGTGGGTGAGGCTGTATACCAGTCCAGCCACGATGAGGCAGAGTTGGTTGAGAGGCTGAGAGCAGTCTGGCCTCCTGAGTAAGTCGACCGATCATTGGGAGACCCTGGGTGCTGCCTCCTCCAACATGACGCAGTAATGCCTCTTTAGCCCCCTGCTGACAAGAGCCAATACTTCGTCCTTCAACAGACACTGCTGCGACAGCTGAGGAGGGAGGCACAACTTTATGGAGAGGTGATGTCTGACTCCCTCCCGTGGGCTCTGTGTGAAAGCGAGAACTGTGATGAAGAGTCCTGCCAGTCTGCAGAGGGGCAGGAACTGTCGATGCAGTTTTGGGAGGGGTTTTGCCATACTACCCCCTCCACCTGCTGCAGGAGCTACTCCCACAGCGTTGGGTCCCATGGTAGAGGGGGAGGGTGTTGGAGTTACAGATGACGGGAATCCTCGGGGGGGAGTCCACTCATTAAAGCTATTAGGGAGCTAAAGGACTGCCGAGGGTGCAGTAAGGGTTGACGGGGAGGTGAAAGAGGGCAGGCTGAGGGGGAGGGGGAGATGGGAAGGAAAATTGCAGCTCCCAGTGCATGCTGCTGCTGTAGCTGCTGCTGTAACTGCTGCTGTTGCTGCTGCTGATGCATCAAGGCGATTGCCACGTTGGTTGTGGCTGCCGCAGTCTGGAGGGGGGCATGGACCAGTGGCGCCCAGATCACCGGATGAGTGCAAGGCGAGACTGTGCCTCCGCTACGGAGTTCCTGCATGGTGGGGATACTATCGTGCTTAACGATCTGCTGAACCAACACGCTGTCACAAGAACCCAAGCCGGCACCCCCTGCACCGCCACTGCGGCTGCCTCCGCCCCGTCCCAAACTACTGCCTGCCACGGATCCTCCCTGAGAGGTCTTGCGCAACAAAATAGAGTTCTTCTTACCTGTGAGACAACAGGAGAGAAATGTGAATGAACAAAATGTCCATGTAAACAAGCACTTAGTTAGATATTCTGCTAGGCTCTGTGTAGTACAGTTTGGTATTGTTCCGCATGAAAGCAGACGGATTATGGGTAGGTAGGCATTACCAATCCGATTGAGTCTGTCAGCTGCCACAGTCTCGAAGGCCCGTCTCATCATGGGGTGCTCTTCCAAAACCTCATTGAAACTGTCCACACTCAGAGAGTAAAGTCGACAGTACGTGTCTGCTCGGACGCTTGCTGTCCTCCTACCACGGGTCAACAGACAGATCTCTGTGTGACAGACAGAGACAGCACGTTTACAAATGACAGATTTCTATATTTAATACTTCAAACTGCTCCTGAAGAGTTCAAACGTGAAAACATTTGCTCTATGCATTTTTCAAACGCTTCTATCCAAAGCAATTTAAAGAGAATTTAGTCTATACATGTCTCATCAGTATGTGTGTTCCCTGGGTTTGCGTTTCTAGCGCAGTGCTCTACAATTTGAGCTACAGGAAAACTCACCACCAAAATACGAGCCATCGCTGAGTTTGGTCTCTTTGTTGCAGCGTGTCAGAACGCTGACCCGACCGTGCTGGATGAAATACATTTTACGGCCAACGGTTCCCTCACGAATGATGAAGTCGTTGGGCTGAAACACTTCAAACTTCAGTTTGGTAAGGACCGCCGTCACGAAGTTGGGATCAGCGTTAGCGAAAAGTGGCATGTTAGCCACCAGACTGCGGCAGTTAAAGCTCACAATTTCCTGTTTAAAGTGACAAAGCAGATTTTCAGTTTGTTGAAAAATAACATAAAACACTCACATTTTGTCTCCATTTTAAATGTTTTGTTTGATGTAAATTAATAAGCACTAATATGGGCTTTTCAAGTTTATGTGCCCACGAATACAATTTATATTTTCATTTATTTATATCTGTTTTATTTACATCTATACAGTATACTGTGCCTTGTGTTACTTCACTTGAACAAAAATAAAAATGTTTAATGTTCTGTGTTTATAGTGTGGTGGATGTATGGACACAGACCTCCTTTAATGGCTCGCTCAACTCTCCCAGAATGTTGTCCTCATCAAACATCTTTCCCTGATATCGATGTTCATAATACTCGTGGATTTTCTGTCTGACATCTGCTGGTAGTTTATGAAATGACATGTACTGCTCCACCTGCTTATACTATACAACACAAAGAGAGAAACACAACACACCAGTTATTCATGAAATATAAATATCTTCACAATTTTATGAAAACATTACATTGATAAACATCGATGTACAGAAAAATCTATGTAACCCTAACTCAACTGTAAAAAATGTGTGTGTGTGTATATTTATAGATGTATACAAAGGCGACAGTGACCTTTAGTGACAGGAATTGCTCAACTTTATGCAAATAACTACATCATTCTCTCTGTAGTGGCAGCGGTGCTGTTTTAATATGTCTGAGGAGAACTGTCTCTCCGGGTTGAGTCTGGTCTCTACCAAGGTTTATTTTCTCCAAACTTGTACATATACAGTACAGTACATCTGGTTCATAATGGTGAAGTGTTGGCTCATTGCCAATCGTTGCTACTGGGTTACTCATTGGAAGACTGCTGACTTTGCTTAATCCATAAAAATTACGTCAACAAAAACGTTATTTCTCCACATTTTGGTGCTGTTGCAAATTGTTCTGGTATATTGTAATGTTAGGTTTCCAGTCCAGATAATAATAATAAAAAAATAATGACTAACCTCACTATTCTTAGCTTTGTATACTG
>CM074087.1:292500-295000 GCA_037178815.1 Barbatula barbatula
TAATATAACATCACATATAAACCAAAAACAGTGCACACAGCCTCTCTCTCTCTCTCTCTCTCTCTCTCTCTCTCTCTCTCTCAAGATTCAAAAAAGCTTTATTGGCATGATAAAAAAGTGTTTTACATTGCCAAAGCAGGAAGATTAAATATAAACATTTTGTATTGACAAAAGTTCTTAGTGAAAGAACTCTCTCTCTCTCTCTCTCTCTCTCTCTCTCTGTCTCTCTCAATTCAATTCAATTCAATTCAAGGATGCTTTATTGGCATGACAATTGTTACAATGTATTGCCAAAGCATTTATGACATCAACAATAAATCTAGAACAGATAACAATACATTAAATCAAACAATTCACATTTTATAAATAACAGAACAAAAACATTTTCAATGCGTGTGTATATTCGTGAGCGCATCACTGATTGGTCGACTCCTCCCTTTTCTTATGGCAGGCATCAATGTATTGTGCTGCTAGTAAAATACAATCCTGTTTCTCTCCTAATAAATATTGAAGTCGTGTTTTGTTGTCTAATTTCCTGAAGTCAGGGCAAATTATTTCAAATATGGGAAAGAATTTCTTTCTAATTTCCTGATAATTGTGGCAGCTGATGAGGAAGTGATGTTCTGTCTCTACATCTCCTCGGTCACAGTATGGGCAGATGCGGCTCTCTTTAGGTAACCAGTTCTGTCGATGTCTCCCCTTCTCTATGTGAAGTGTGTGATTGCTTAGTCTGTATCTCGTCATTGTTCTTCTTAATTTACCGTCTCTCACTGTACTCAGATATTCTGCTGTCGTATAATTTCTATCAAGGCTCAAATAACATTCAAGTTTACTCTGTTTTCCTGTTGATTCAGTCCAGTAAGTTAGGTAATTTTCTTTTTGTACTTTTATAATTTGGTTGGGGTGAACTTTGTGTATGAGTGTGTCAGTGTCGTGATGCTGAGTGTTGTTGGTTGTGTTAGTTTGGTTTTGTAGCTTTAGGATCGTCTGAATCATTCTACTTTTTTCAGGGTTTAGTTCGTGGTGTTTAAGGGCTTTAAAATGAAACGAGTTGGGGTCACTCACTTTTAGATGTTTCCAAAATGTGATGGTTTGTTTTTGGATGCGCATCAGTAGAGGATATTGACACAGCTCTGCTCTACATGCGTTGTTTGGTGTGTTTCTCTGGACCCTGAGGATACTCCTACAGAACTCCGCATGTAAGGTTTCAGTCGGGGTTTTGTCCCATTTGTTAAATTCCTGGTTCAGGAGAGGACCCCACACTTCACTGCCATACAATGCAATCGGTTCTAAGACTGATTGAAATATTTTCAGGCAGATTCTAATTGGTATTTCAATTTGGATAGATTTTTTTATGCTGTAAAATGCCCTTCTTGCTTTCTCTCTCTCTCTCTCTCTCTCTCTCTCTCTCTCTCTCTCTCTCTCTCTCTCTCTCTCTCTCTCTCTCTCTCTCTCTCTCTCTCTCTCTTCTCTCTCTCTCTCTCTCTCTCTCTCTCTCTCTCTTCTCTGTATTCATAGCTCCAGTTGAAGATAATTGGGCGGTATAATATATAATAATACACTGAATGAATAATGCAGCAGATGATGAATATTAGATTCATATTCACCATCTGATAGCAGACAAACTCCTGGTGCTCATGTGCATATTACATCTCACATCTCATCATCACATCATCTCTTTCTCCTTCATAACATAAAAGAAGACATTGAACTCTATTTCTCAAAATATCGTCTCTTGTGTTCCACTGAAGAAAAACTAAACTCAGGGAGTGGGGATGTTTATTTTCACTGTAGTCTCTCTCTCAGGGAGTAAAGTGATTCAGTAAAGTGCTTTTATCAGTTTGACTGTGTGGACATTAGAGGAGCTGAAAACACAATATATTCATTCATCTGCTGCTTCATCTGTTCTTGTCTCTCTCTCTCTCTCTCTCTCTCTCTCTCTCTCTCTCTCTCTCTCTCTCTCTCTCTCTCTCTCTCTCTCTCTCTCTCTCTCTCTCTCTCTCTCTCTCTCTCTCTCTCTCTCTCTCTCTCTCTCTCTCTCTCTCTCTCTCTCTCTCTCTCTCTCTCTCTCTCTCTCTCTCTCTCTCTCTCTCTCTCTCTCTCTCTCTCTCTCTCTCTCTCTCTCTCTCTCTCTCTCTCTCTCTCTCTCTCTCTCTCTCTCTCTCTCACTCTGTAGTAGAGTAACACTGATGCCCCGCCCTGTGATGCTCTCTTCTCTCTCTCTCTCTCTCTCTCTCTCTCTCTCTCTCTCTCTCTCTCTCTCTCTCTCTCTCTCTCTCTCTCTCTCTGTGTGTGTGTACTTGGCCTATTGTCCCCACAAAGACAGTAATACCAGTAGATTGTGACCTTGTGGGGACATTTTTCAGGTCCCCGTGAGGGAAAACAGTTTATAAATCATCCAGAAATATATGTATTGAAAATGTGTGTGTGTGTGTGTGTGTGTGCGTACCGGAAGTCACTGTATGGGTGGATGATCCACTCTCCGGCTGATTTTAGCCTC